>KZ110538.1:0-41416 GCA_002116395.1 Ramularia endophylla | reverse complement strand
CCTGCTATATCAAAAATCTTCGCCTCGGCGGCGGGCCTCTTTTTGCCTCCGGCGGTAAAAGCCTCGCCGGCGGGCTGAGATGTTATCGAGGTTTGTACAAAATCCCACAAGTTTTCTTAGGGTCCAAATGTTAGTATATGTTAGATAAATCCATTTTGCGACGTAGGATATTGCTAGAAATTTTAGGACGTATAGTTCGATACCTAATCTACAGTTTCCAAAAGTTTCTAGGTTGTAGGGTGTATAAAAAGCGTAGAAAACGGTTGTGTACACACATCTATATATCAAGAATGTTCAAGATGGAAGGTTTGCCGAGTCGGTGGAATACAGACCACCTTCTTTGGGCCGTGGCATGGACTATTCAGACTTCTGTAGCTGGCGGCCAAGGTCCAGAGAAACATGCCCATTAGCTCGTCGCTGGCCTTGTTTGTTCCCGGTGAGACTGGGGTTGCCATATTGCTTTAATAGAAGCCTCGTTCTGACTCGGGCATGGCCTTGAAGCCACCTCCTGAAACGATCCAGATACAACATATGCGATCGTCAAATGGACTCTAACAGCAAGAACGTGGCCAGGAACCGGTATCTGCTTTCTCCCAAAGACGCTGAGGTACTTGGCGATTTTCAAATCTGCGAGCTCGGGTTCTACGCTTGAATGGCCTTGTTGAAGCGTAAAGGGCTTGAGAAGTGTAGGAATGCAATTGGTGACTCGAGAGTTGGTTTAAGGATTGCGGGTAAGGGATGGCCGTGCCAATATTGCTGGGCTCGAGAAAGTGGAGATGGGTAAGGTTGGACTGAGTTCTATTCATTCTGTGAGCGCCGTAGTGTAAGCGATGGAGAAGGAGTAAGAATGTGCGGTAGTTGCATTCGCTTACCACATCTAGGTGAAGGAGAGCCTTGCTCCCACTCGATATGCTGCCAAAGACTTTCCACGCGAGGATGCACCGAACGGCAAGATGAAGTCGAAATCGTTGTTCATCAATTCATGCAATTCGTCATGGCTTTAACCTCCCAGGCCCTATCCAGTAAAGCCTGCCCTTCCATTTCTAACAGCCCACAGATGTTCATGGAGCTCACGTCAGCCTCCCAATCCAATCAGCCTTGCCCTCCTCCCCTTTCCCTCGATCCCATTCCCTCACGCCTTCCCCCTTCTTCAACCACCGCACATCTCGCACGTCTTTCTCTCTTACGGTATCCTCTCCACTGCCAGCCGGGCCACGTTCCCAGTTATGTACCTCTTGTTCCGTAAAGCCAGCAGCACGCAGTCTTTCTGCGCCATTCTCCCTCCATTTCGCTCGATCTCTGACGGCCTCAAGACCCCGATCCCAATCATCCTCAGCGCCGTCCTCTTCATCTTCTCGCACGTCGGTTTTGGGGTCATAACCCTCTCGAAAGCGAGATTCGATACTGGAACTCTGGGGCTTGAAAGCTCCACGCCCACGAGGAAGGCAGTGGTTGGAGGGAAGAGGCTGTGGACCAAGCACTTCTTCAAGCGGATCCGAGGTGGAGGAAGATGCGGAAGGTGATTGTGTTCGCTGTCGTTTAGACCGTAATGGAGGAGACTGCTCTCTTTTCGAACGTTCAGATCGACTATGGTGGTGTCGTTGATGTCGATGTGTGCTGTGGCGTGGAGATCGTGAAGGCGACTTTGATCTTCGTCTCTGCTTCCTGCTTCGCTCCCTTCCATCCTCTCTTCTTTCGTCTCTCCTCTGCCTTGGGGATCGTGAGCGTGAGCGTGATCTCTCCCTCTTCTCTTTAGGCTTTCTACTTCGCGCCTTTCCCTCTCCTAATCCTTCATCCTCCCTCCGCCGCCGCCGTCTTCTTCGCTCTTCTTCATCCTCGTCTCGACTTCTGCGGGGCTGTTCGTCACGCCTCAACCTCCGCTGTCTCGCCCGCGCATCCGCCTCCTCCTTGGCTTTCAGCGCTGAGTTGTGAGAATCGACATCGCGGACGATGTTTCGCAAGAAGCGAGTGTTCGGCTTAGGCGCGTCGCTGCGGCGCGTAGGTTTGCGCTGGGCGTCGCGTTGAAGAAGCTCGATGAGGTAGGCATCTGTGAGCAACTCGCTGCTGGACATGTTTATGGAGTAGTCTGCAGCATGTCCATGTGGTCTTGAGACGAGGAATGTTGTTAACAAACAGTGCAAGTGCTTAGAATATGGGAGGCTTTTTGCCCCGCGCCAACATCTCTCTCTCCTCCCACTCTTCGTTCACGATCACCACCAGCACACGCTGCACAAAGATGAAGTCGACGACTTTGTCCACCTCATTGCATATTTCTAGGCAAATGGAAAACCAGACCATGCAGCCGCGAAGATGAAGCGAAATGGCGCGATCGAGAACGCGAGTCTAGACTACAACACTGAGCACGGCGAACACCACATATTATCAGAGGGTCCGCCAACGATAGCCTGTTGGCGACTCCAAATACAGCAACCATCACGAAGAATGTCGATGGCGGCGGGAGATTATGAGCATCTCTCCAATGTGCTCAGAGGCTGTGCAAATGTACAGCAAGAATTGGCCTCAAGGGTATCTCTGGAGAGAACGAGACCAAGGCACACTCCAGAACGCCCGGCTCCTTCCTCTGGCGATCATAAACGACGAATAAGGTACTTCATTGCATCCGTTTTGTCTAGCATCATGAGCTGCTACCATCGCAACTTCAAATCTTTGCTCTTCCACTCAGCACATGCTGAGGGATGCCTTACGAGGAGCATATAGTCTGATAGCAACATTCGCTGTGCTCCTAGCATCATACCGAATACGAGCAGCGATGAACATCTTCTCACCACGAACAGACCTGGTCCTTCAAGATTCGTACTTCATTGCGAACGCCTGGGGGTAACTCGCTCGAGAAGCTGACTCCAGTCGTTTGGCCAGCGGCGGCAATATTCCATACATCGAAAGACTTATATCAACATTACATGCGATGCCGAATTGTTCCGCTGCCATGATTCACTCGGGCTACTCAGTCAGTGCAAGACTGCTCGATCGGCGTTGATGCAAGATACTCGATGATTTGACCATTTAGCTGCTTGCCAACATATATGAATCAAAGGTCAACTGCCAGGCCGGCCTCGGCGCTGTTCTGGTCTCTTCCGATTCTTTAATCATTGAGTCTCCTCCAGAGGCGACGGCAGCCGCTTTTGCGATGTAAAGTCTGTACCCCCTGGCGCCATAACCACTGATCCTGATCCTCTGGAGAATACGCCCGCGGAAAGTCAGAGCGAGAGCGGTAGCAGCGTACGCGCATCTCCAAGATTCCGCGGCCCACTGGAGACGGCCCATGCATCTCCAGTGCAGGACTTCGGAAGACTTCGACATCTGCTTGACTACGTCTACTTTGGCGCAGGGGAGCATACTCGTCCCAAAAAGGTCTTGGCGAGCTTCCGCCCCTTTCCGCGACCCGCTGCTTGAGTAGGTCTACTTTCTCCATCTGAGTCTTCTATGATCTCGCGCCATATATTGTCGTAAGGCATGGTTCCTATGCTTAATTAGGTAGCTTCTCACCAGAGCTCAGCCCGCCAGCCCGGAACTTCCGGGTAGAATATGGCAATTTTGCCAGATGGGCTGTCCTCAAAATGTAAAGGTGAGTAAAAAATTGCACAAAAGCCGGCACTCCTTCAGCTCTCCTCCTGACTCTATTCTATATACTCAAAAATACAATCTGTTACAGCTTTCAATCCAAAGTTACCAGGCTTGACCAGACGACCACATACCACGCAACACGCAACACCACGATACACACCACACCAATTCTACCACAAGCAAATCGTCATGTCTGCACCTGACGCCTACAGCTTCGTCGGCAGCATGGCTATTGCCATAGACGCTTTCCGTTACACAATCAGTGCTCTGCGGGATGATCGCACCGCTGAAGCTCTCGGCGACGGCTGGCCTGCGCCCAGCGAATCTACGGATAGTCAGACCACTGGAACTTGGAACGATGAGGGAGTTATATCTGACCAGGAATGGGAGCTCAAAAGTGCGCCACCTCCGCCTCCCAAAGCTGTTGAGCTGCACGCAGAGTGGGAGTTCATCTATCTCCCAAGCCACGAGAACTACACGGCATACTCTCACGCCTACAACATGATAAAAGGTAGCATCTTTCGCTATGGGAAAGAAAATCACCCCATGGAATGCGATCTCATGTGGGACGATGCACCTTGCAACGTCAATCTCGAAGTTTGCGAGATGAGCAGATTGTTCGGTGGTGATGGCATCGCAACCAAGAGCATGGATCCCGCCCGGGCAAGAGTATTTGGGCACGTCGTCACCGACCTTGCGCAGCTGAGACACCGCGTCGCTCACCCTGCGAGGCCAGGTCAAGGAGCCGCCAGCTTACAGTATGTGTGCCAGCACATCTCCTACGCAAGAACGATGGCCGAGCTGCTCGACGACCATTCGACAGTACAGGAGCTGGATTTGTTGTTGGAGAGCCTGTTCGAGCAGGGACGCCAGGTATTGTCCTTCATCGAAACTCACAAGACGTGCGAGGGGCTCCCGCAATCTGGCGTGGATTGGCCCAGGCATTGCGAGAGGTTGTTCGACTATGTGATATACTTGAAGGTTGAGGAACCTAAGAGACGGAGTAGAGTCCCGCCAGCTATTGTCAATGCTGCATTAGATTGGTCTGCGAAGTATGATGCTCCTGGCAGAAAGAAGCCAGACTATGCTGCTCGAGTGCTGGTCCGACCTCCGATGAATGTGAGTGGGTATGGAAGCGAGTTGGAAGAGACTGAATCAGAAGATGAGTGGGTTTGCGTTGCGAAATCAGAGGAGGCATAGATAGCTTTGGTATCCTAATTTTCTTATTCTGTGGTCCTTCATCCATGCCTATTCACTTGATAGCTCAGGCTAGCAGCCACCACCTCCTCCACCTCCTCCACAGCCGCCTCCGCCTCCGCCTCCGCCTCCGCCACCACATGCAACTCCACCTGCCGCGACCCCGGGGACAAACGCCATCCCTGCTCCGGCTCCAGCTCCGGCTCCAAGTCCGGCATTTCCTCTGTGTGACCGACGAGGATGGTAGCTAGCTCGATAGTTTGACTGCCGGCTAGCCGGCGTGCTCATGCCGCAACCCATGTTTGGTGTTAATCTGTGTTCCTCGTTCCTTGTTGTGAATGTTTCTTCGTGCCTCGCTTCGATGTGGGAAGCCGATTGATGTTCTTGGTAGTCGATGATGCGATGGCAAACTTTGTGTCTTGAGGCCGAATCTGGGTGGAGTCTATAATTTGTTTTTGGGTATAATGTCCAGGTTACTCTCTGTTGAGATATATATTTGTTAAGAGATCAGCCTAATTGGAGTATGAATATGGCTGCGCAACCTCGTGACTGAGGCTGTGTTCTCTCGAAGGATTCTGAAGGATTTCTTAGGGCTGTGCTACTTTTCGAGGCCGAGAGGATTAGCAAGGAACGCAAGTGCTTCATTGGAAGAAGTCTTTGGGAAGACCCACATTGTTCAAGTCACACGCGCTTGTCGTCCTGTGCTGGCGCGAATAATCGGTCTATGTTCCATGTCCGCCTGCTAGCTCGAGGTACATCTCATTTTGGGAAATGCTGAATCTTTTCGTGGATGCTGGGATTTTACAGCTGAGAGTTGTATCCTGTCTGGAGTGCTGTTTCGTTTGCTGAGTGCGTTGTTTTCGTGCAGTTATAATGTGGCGAAAGGGTAGCTGTTGTAGAGGACATATATCTGCAAAGCCCGTTTAGATTCCTGAAGGATTTTCAGCATGGGGCTGTGTCGGGGCGAGGCCGGCTTAGCGGACATTTCACAGGTCGTGCAATGAGGCTCGCCAGACGATGTTGGCGGTTGGTTTGGCGCCAGAAGATATTGAAGCGAACAAAATCGTTGCCATCGATCCATGAATATGCAATATCCCTAACCACGGCTGTTGTGGCGTTTACCAAAGCCTCTGAGCTTGAACTTACTCATTCTGACAAGAAACGCTCCACGCTCAATGGTGTTGACAACGATCCAGCCCGATGGAAAAGTATAGTGCGACCAAGTCCCAACCTAGAGTCAGAACGTGGAAGTCAGCATGTGTATTAGACTAGGCGCTTAGGAGCTAGGAAGGCTTCGAGACACGCTCAACACCTTCGAAGTATTGAAACTTACATAGTCAACGATGCCGCCTCCTGGGAGGGCGTCATCCTCTGGGTATACGTCGAAAAATGCAATCTCCTCGACTGACCCTCCGGTGGGATCTTCGTCAATGCTGCTTACATCCAGAATACGCAAGCCAGCGCCATAGTTGGACTGGTAGGCCAGTCCGTCGTAGATATACTGATTATGGTCGATTCCGCGGACACTCGTCTTGTAGAAGCCAGTGTTTACGGGATTCTCCAGAGATTCAATGTTCCAGATGTAGCTCACTGGAAATTGATCGGCAGCAGGACCAGCCATTTCCTCCTCGTCGATTTCATCGTCCATGATCAACCGAGTTTGCCACTGAGGGTTGTTGACCCAGCCCTGGTGAGTATAAGTGGCACCAACATATGGAGTGCGGGAGATGATCTTCGCCGCTTGAGGGCCACTCTTGTTTGTAACATCGTAGATCGTGAGGGTGTCTTCATTGTAAGCATAGCAGATATCACGCCCATAGTACTTCTTGTCGGGTCCTCTGTATACGAGGCATTGAGCATCGTGTACGTAACCGTCTTGTGGCGCACACCCAGGCGAGAAGGGCTTTGATGGGTCTTTCATGTCGATGAAGATAAGGCCAGCAGCACAAGAAGAGTTTCGCGGTGCGGCACCTACAGCCACAGCGTATCCCAGCTCCTCATTGACGACCACATTGTGAGATCGGCCGATAGGTAGGTCAGTAAAAAGGCCAGTCAGATCGAACGTAGTTGAAAATGTCTTCGGGCGGAGAGGGTTGATGGTCAACAACTTTCTCATGTCAAATATCTGTATGCCGTGCTGCCACCCAAGTTTTGTCAGCACATGTTCAATATCTGTGTGCCTCGCAAACTTCGAGCGACGCACATTCACCGCTTCAGATCCAACGACGAGGTAGTTTCCGTTGACCTTGATCTCTCTCCAGATGACAGGCGTGGATTGCTGAGGGAGTCTTCCAAGATAGATGAGTTTCCCAAGCTTCGACACCTCCATGAAGGCAGTGCCGTCTGACTGTCCGATGGCAATAAACTCGCGACCAAAATACTCCCATCCCCAGGAACCGCTCCCCTCGCCGGTTGGAGAGCCCATCTCTGCGTGTGACTTGAAGTCGTACATATCAATTTCCTTACACCTGAAGGTCTGCAGTGGGTCGTCCTTCTTTGCGATCGCCAGTCCGTTTTTGCAGCTCACTCGTTGTGGCAGGAAACCGTTCCACTTCTTGCTATCGAATTTGCCGGCTGCACGTTGAGCAGCCCATGACGCCTGTTCGACGATGCGTTAGCACGGGACCTTCATGGCGTGCTGATTCAATTGCATACCTCCTTGCGTTCCATCATGCGGTCCATTACAGTACCCGACTCGTACTCCTCCTGGGCAAAGTATGCGGCCGAAGCCAACACTGGCAGAAGTGCAGTAACAGCGGAGAACTTCATCTTGCAGCGATCACCGTAAGACTCTATGTAACAAGTAGATACGACGGTCGTCAAGTTCCACGAGCATTCACCATCTTATAGCCAATTCCTTTGACGATATCGTGATGCTCGATGCTAGGTATTGGCCAGCCATATTGGTGGCAATGACACCTTCCTATTTCAGACATTTCGCCTTCAAATCCTGTGACTATTGTCAATTCAGGCTCACTAGCATATACCAGCAGACTGGGCGAAGTCTTGGAATTGCCCAAAGGTTGTTGCAAGACGGCGATCCTGCTTGGCGGCTGGCTGTAGCCAAGGAGCCACGAACACCACTTCAAAGCTTCCCAAAAGCACCAGGTGGTGAACAAGCAGAAGGCCTCGGGAGTGATGCGATCGGGTGTGGATTGATCTCGAACGGTGGGATTTAGTAGGTTGTAGTGCCGAGATGCTTGGGAAATAGGACATTCGTCGATGGAGCGGTTTGAGGAAACTCCTGTTTTGCGACTCTTTGCATGAGGTAGAAGGATAAAGATAGGACAGCTTATTTGCGAAGGTCCGTACACGTAGAGTTACACCATACATGCTGTTGTGGCTGCTTCTCAACCGAGAGAGATGCTTCGTTTGCGCGGAATTGTAGCTTGAACAAGCAGGAGCCAAGGCCAGCCAAGCACAAGAGCTTCGGTGAAGCAAGCCGCGTGATGTTCGTAATGCGCTGAATCTATTCACTGAGCCAGAGAGTTCTTCAAACGTGCGGAATGGATTGCGAACCGGACTTGTTGTGAAGCAGACAATCGCCACGAACATATTGGCGAAAGCTGTGTCGGATTGTGTCTATGCCATGTGACTCGACTGGCCATTGGCTTGCTTGCTTTTTTGCTTCCAGAGCAGCACGGGCTCGTTCAATGTCGGACAAAGTGTCTAGGCGAAGCGAACGACGTTGGTCTTCTTGACAGAGCTGGTCCAAGTGCTCTGCGAGTTTATGATCAGCAAGCTTGAAGGACTATGGGCGCTACAGTACCACAAGGCTTGATCTGAAATCTTGAAGCCACATTAGCTGTCGTATGACGTGAAATGCATCTCGGTCATTGTTGGTCGGTTTTGGGAACGGCTGCATGGCAAGTCTGCTCGCATTGAGATGATGAGCAAAGTAAGAAGACCGCAACCGCTCCAGCTGGCATACAAAGGATTCAGGTCTAGCTCTGTCGTGACTCTTGCTGCGACTCCTCTTGACATGGGATATGTCTGCCGAGCGATAGCAATGAGAGAGATGACTGTCGAATCTGCATCGACTCCAAGTAGAACGCGTCGAGCCTTGAGGCTGGCCTTGCCTGTGACATTGAACGCGTGGCAATGGCTGTGCTCGCACATTTGCTGCTTTCAGCAGTTCCAGTGGTGTCCTGGACTTCGATAGATATGCCATTCTTTACTTGACCGTGGTCATGATATTGCTTCGTCGGCTTCAGCACAGTGCAAGAATCGCTCAGAGCATGTGGAGGACGCGCCCGCCAGCGGGCAATGTCTTCATAGCCTCCTTCCAGTCACGTGTCCTTTCGTCAGATGCGTATCAGACGTCTCGAAAATCCTGATGGCATGGCCGCATCTCGGCCTTTCTGATGTGGTGGTGTATTCAAATGCCATGTTGTAGTTTCAATGGGAGGAAGTTCGCGCGTCTAGCTCGCCCTTGTGCTTAGGGTTAGGGTTGGGGTAGTGTTCCACGTCTTCTGAACATCACACGACAAGATGTAAGTGACCCGAATTGTCTTAAGCTATATCTTTGAGTGATGTGGGAGAATGTTAGATGTCACCTCTTGCTCAAGCAGAAGCCATTTTGAGATAGTGAGCCTTGATCGTGGGAACAAGGGAAAGGTACCAATGGCCAGAGCTACCTCCTAAAGCAGACCCACTGGCTGGTCGGTTTGAAAATCCTCCGCAGAAGGGTCGGTTGAATGAACATCCGTACCTACCCTTCGTAGGACGCGACTGCATTTGGAGGTAGGGCCAGAGATTGATCACCGATACGACGACTGTGCAAACCCTTACCAATGACATATCTCGCACAACGCTGGCAAAGAGAATGGGCTCACAGACTGCGGCACCAGTCGCTGGGTGAAAGAGACCAGTATACCCAACGACCAACGATCGACGCATGCCTGAACTGAAGACAGCCATACAGAGGTTGTGTGAGAGACAGGTCTCAACAACGCATGCCAAAAAGACGGAAGATTGGTATAGCAAGACTGCCAACCATCGACTCATTCATGATCTATTGCCTAGCTCGAAATTGAACGAGCGGCCCTTCCTTCATACTCGTGAACGAATCCCTCAACTGATACTCATCGGGTCTGTGACGACCATGCTCCAAGTTTGCGTGCCCTTCGCCAGCGGTACTGCCTGGTGCCAGTCTCATGTCGTACATATGCACAATTCTTGCCAAGGTCGTGGTCATCTCGGCGTAGGCCATCGACTTGCCGATGCATCCGCGAGGTCCCACACTAAAGGGGCAAAACGCAGACTGCGTCACAGCCACAGTGTCGGCGGTCACCTCAGGTGTCGAGCCAGCGATCCATCTTTCCGGCCTGTATTCGAAAGGTGCGGGGAAGTATGCGCTGTTGTGCTGAACGGTATAGTGAGGCACCCCAACGACAGTGCCAGCCGGGACCTGCACGCCATCGATCTCCATGCCACCAGGAAGGACCTCTCTAGGTAGAATACCGCCAACAGACGGCGACATTCTCATAGCCTCATCCACACAGGCACGGACGTAGTGTAGACTGGAGAGCGTGGCCCCGATCCTGATTTCCTCGACATCTGCGAAGGCCGAACGGACCTCCTGAGTAACCTTCTTCAAGGCTTTGCGATTGTGAACCAAATAGAATACGGTCGCCGCTAGAGCAGTCGAAGTCGTATCAGAGCCAGCGATGATAAGCAGGTTGCTCTCACCCCATAGCTCAGGAGTTGTGAAACCAGCTCCGGTCTCGGGATCCTTCGCTTTGAGGAGGTGGTAGAAGAAGTCTTTCCGGTCAACGTCCATGCCCATCTTCATGCGCTCTCCAGCCTGGCCTTTAGAATATTGCATGTATCGTGCCCGACCAGCTGCAATCTTACGAAAGAAGAGCTTGTCGAGATGGTAGTCATGAATTGGCAGATAAGTTCCGCAGATCAAGTGGCGATGGGCAGCATTACCAATAAGATCGATAGCAAAACGGTTGTCAGGCCTCTCGAGCATTCCGAAAGCCTTTCCGAAGCAGAGGTCACCCATAATCTGGCAAGGTCATTAGCAGAGGCTGTGAATGCTGGAACAGGGCGTATGTACATCAAAGGTCAGATAGTTGGCTTGGTCGCTAATATCGACCGGCTGACCAAATCCCTTGTTGTACGGATCTTGGGAGTCTGCAAAGCTCGTAAGTCCGGCGAGATTTTGGCAGAACTGTCGAATATGTGCCAGAATATGGTTCTCATATGATCTTAACTGCAACGTCAATATATGTATCAGATGCTGGTGATGTTCTACGACGTACTTGATAGCAGCATCGGAAAATGCATGACTCAAAACACGCCTCTTCCTTGCATGAATTGATTTATCAATCGAGCTGTGGGTGCTTGCGGAGTCTTTACTCGCCCAGAAAGCCTTGTAGAAATCCGCCTTTCTTGCATTCGATTTGAAACCATAGATCTCCTTCAGCGCGGTATTGCTGTTGAAAGAAAGACTGTTTGGCCCAAATCGCACAACGTTTCCATATCTTTCATGGCAACGCCAAAACTCCAAATGGCGATCGCCTCGTGAGGCATGATAGGTCGAGTACAGATCCGAGATTTTTGCAAGCAGTGGTCCTGGGTATCGAGCTAGAGGATGGAAATAAACGCGATATACGACCAAGCCAGAAAGATAGGTAGCCAATCCCACCAGAAGCAGAGCGAATAAGCCAAGCGGCGAATTGAGTAGTGGGTTTGAGAGAGCCATCGAAGGAGCAAAGATGAACGAGTTGGTCTTACCCCAGCACTCACTCGGATTGTTATTAAATGCCTTTGTTTGCTTAAGCCGATGCACGTGAGCGTCAGCAGTGGGAGCGGCTTAACAACAGCCATAGAGATCGCACGGAGCTTTGCTGACCGCGAGTCAGTATACAAATAGCGACGGCCCGCCCATCTGTACCGTGTCTGCTTTGTTCGTGCAGAGTCAAGAGGAGAATCGAAGATGAAGAGCCAGAGATGCCACTCGAGACCTGAGCTTTGCTAGAGCCGACTTTAGCCGATGTTTCTCCACTGACCAATGCATTTCGCGACGCGTCGTGAAGGCGGTAGTATGTATGACCTCCGAAGAAATCTTCGACAACTTCGTCAACTTCAACGTCATTGACGGCAAGGCCTGAAGTCCGTATCAACAACAATTCATGTTCCATTACCTTACAAACGACACCATTCGCCTGCTATGCGCAGCAAAACGGAGGATCTCCGACAAATACACACAACGCCGTTGCCATGCTTTGAATGCTTCACCATCTTGACATGCACCCATTGCCCGAGAACGAAAGCAAACTCCACAACCCCAGAGGGCGGAAACGCTCCTCGCCGATGAACCTCCAACGCCTTGCTAATAATTCGACAAGTATCCACACCGTTTCAAACAATGATCTTCTCTTCAAAGCATCTTCTCTTCAAAGTCCCCATTCCTCCACGACAGGCTTATCATCCGCCTCAACATCGCACTTGAACAAATTGACATGTCCGTCGTTGACAGCGCCACAAGCCAGCATCATGCGATGAGGATGGAACGCCGTCGCCGTGATCGGTGCATTCCTGGTGGAGCCGGTCAGTCCAGTTCGTAGATAGCTCATGTACGGCTCAAAGGTAGAGAGCGGCTGCAGCTGGGTGTTGTACGTCCGGATCGTGTGGTCTTTGCCTCCCGTGGCAAAGACAGGCGCGTGCTCGTGTACGCTCAGCGTGCGAAGACTTCTAGTCTCGCGTTTGCCTGGCGGGTCAAGTGAGGCAACAGCGCCAGTATATCGCAGATCCCACAGACGTATACATCCATTGCTTTCGGCGGAGATCAGCTCCCGCAAACCACCGCGCTGAAGGTGCACTCCGACAACCCAGGACTTGTGCTCATTCCAAGCCTTGATCATGCAGGAGTTGTCCTCACATCGCTGATCGTAGGCCTTGACGGATCCAGTGCCGAAGCCGGCAACAAAAACGTTGCCTTCGACTTGGTCAGAGGTAAGGGATGTGATGCATGCGCTGGATCGTGTGTTGATATCTCTTGTAGACATCTCGGTGCCGACTTGCCATACGCGAACGACACGGTCGTCTCCAGCAACGAGGGCTTTACCTTGACCTTGCTGCCAATCAAAAACCAGTCCAGAACCACCTTTGTCGCTTGGCACCAGGTCGGACAACGCGCGGAAGCTTGCGACCTGCTGGATCTTGTCCTGGTCGTTGTAGTTCCGGTAGATCTTGATGACACCATCGCTCGAGCCGACCATTAACATGGCAATGTCGTCTTCGTTGATGAAGCGAACCTCAGTCACCCTGCTTCCGTTTGGGTTATTATTACTGAAGCGACAAGTCTGATTTGCCTTCTCCCAATCCCATACGGCTATACTGTCTCGATCATCACTTGTAACGAGATGGTTCTCGAATTGATGAAACACCATCTTGACCGGCGCAGCGCCTATTCCAAAGTATCCGCAAGGTTTATCCCAAGGTTGGCTCCCCGCGGCTTCCTTGAGAGGCTGGGTAGAAGCGATAATCTTATCATTACGGTTGCGGCGCCACAGCCTCTCGTTGTAGTCCTTTGAGCCGGGTTCGTCGGCCTCGGACGGCCGTAACTGCGGCTCGCGGAAATGCGAAGCGGCCCACTCGAAAAAGTCAGACTTGAGAGGCAGCTCTGGCAAAGCCTTGCGATCACGCTCTTTAAAGAACGGAGTGGGAGGGACCGGCGCTTTCTCTTGATGCTGAGGGCGATTTGAGATGTTATCAAGTGCGTCAGGCGGGAGTAAAGCAGCGTCGTAAGGTGTAAGCGGCCGTGACCGATAGTTCCCTGAGGTGCTGTACACCGAGCTCCGGCGGGTATGTGTAGGCGAACTACCAGGGGAGGAGGACTCAGCAGGTGTTTTCGCGCCGCCCCATAGCATATTCTTCATTGCAGCCGCGACGCTTGCTGTGCGAGAAAGCGCAAAGTACCCGTCTGGTCTCGACGTCACGGAAGGCGCAGGACTTGGAGGAGTCTCTGGCATGGCATCCCGAGACTGTTGACGGGTGAGATGTTCCGTGGCAGGTGTATTGTTGATGGTGCTGATAGAAGTGTCAAGACGTATCTGCGTTGATAGACCGTCCAGCACGGCCTCGGCCTGTGGACCTAGCGGCGACTCCAGTAAAGAGTTGAGCACGTTATCGACGATGATACCGGCGTTCCTTGCAATCTCCGGATGCGGGTCAGCAGAAAGAATCATCAATTGGCGCCAGACGGCACGGTAAACAGTGCCGCGCGAGACCTCAGGCCTCGTCTTAGGCATAGCAGACTGAGAAACCGACGCAGAGGCGCTGCGTTGGTGGGTTGAGCGAGTGCCGTTGATCATTTGCAGGTCGTTAGTCCCACTGGATTGCATAGCAACAAAATCATCGGCATTTTGCTCGTGTCCTCGTTTCTTGTCCTGTTCCTCCAACAGCTGTTCCCAGGCAGCGCAAACAAAACGTGACATGTACTTCAGAACAAACTCCGAGTATAGGATCGTAAGCTCCTTTCGTACTAAGCTGGATCCGTCCACTCCCATGGTCTGGACGACGGCGAGGAGATGCTCTTCCTGTCTTCGAAGGTTACCTTCTGCTGCGATCAGGAATGTCTCTGTATCAGGAGCAGCGATGAAGCTGGTCAATGCATGCAGGCAAGCTACCCTGACTTCTGGGACTGGGTCGTGACTTCGATCAACGATTCGTGTCGGTGCATGCTGCGCAACGAACGATTCTTTCAGAGCGCCACAATCCCGAACCATGTGGCTCAAGCAGAGTAAGCTGAATTGTCTTAGGAGGGGGTTGTCCATATCATGAAGATGATTGAGGCAATTTTCGATAACCTCAGGACTCCCCTCGAGAATAGCCAGTTTCGCAGGCTTCATGTCCTTACAAAACACGGCAATTACGAAAGCGCACATGGCACGATGTTCAGCCATACTGCCCAGTGGGATGCCAGTGCCAGAAACGAGCACGCCCGTAAAATATGAATAACCGTGATCCTTAAGCAAGTCATTCTGGCAACTGGAGTCCACGGCCAGGATGCGTGTCCAGATAAAGACCATGGGCCCTTTCAGTTCCTGCGCCTGCGATTGTAGCAGCTTCAAGACATACGGGAAGATGCCAATGTTCAGAGCAAGACTCACGGCCCAAGGCCCGAGGTCCAGAAATTTGGAGAGAGAGCATAGTGCCCGCAATCGGTGCACCTGTGATAGCAGGACCTGCAGTACTATTGGCAGTTGCTCAGGTGGCTTGGCATACCCGAGAGCGCCCGGATTACTGGGCGCAGAGCTGAGGTACACCTCGAATGCCGAAAGTTGGTCCGCAAAGAAGTCGGAATGCTGGTATTCGAGTTCTGCGATTGGCTGTGGCTGGCCATTTTGCACATTCTCTGCCGCGACCTCGTTCGCCTTTGTCTGCTCAATAAGCTTAGGTAGTTGTGCCAGAATCATTTCCACGGCCAGATCCCAGCTCTTCCACAGCGGATGATCATATGTCTCTGTGATACTTGGATATGATACTGGGTTGCAGTGGTACATCCGCATAACTCTTTGCGCTAGCAGAAAGTTGCGAAACAGCGCTGCAACCATGAGATCTTGTCTGAAAAGTTTCTTGAAGAGCTGCTTGGGCAGCATGTTCCAAGCAATCGTGTCGGTGATGGCTGTGAAGATCCAGTTAAGCTCTCCAAGTGGTGTTCTTCGTTCGCTGACCTTGCCTGGAATGTTTCTAGCCTGAGCGAGACTCACGCCAGACGTGGAGGTCAGAGGATTCTGCAGAATGAAGAACCGCACGGCCATCATGATAGGAGTGGTCAAACATGCGGTGAAAAGATCTGCAGGGAGGTCGGGGTTGGTCGGCAAGACTTGATCGTTCCTGCAAGCTGCCAGATGGATTGAGTCGTCCCATCTAATGGAGGGTTGCTGGTGGGCCCTGTTGGGATCTCGCGCCAATGCATCGTCCTGGTTGGAATCGTGCTTTGCCGCGGCCTCGAGGAAACCCTGAATGATGCCACCAGCACCACCACAGTCCCAAACCCACAGTCCGGGAGCACCGACCCATTCTTGAATGTCGAACAAACTGATCGGAATGTACTGTGTATAACTTCGATTAAAGCACCACACCTCTCCGCTGGAGGTAGGCTTGGGTACACCATGGCCGTTGTAGTGGAAGAGAATACGCTCCGCGTGGGCAGTCCGCCGCAGTTGTAGAGTGTACTTCTTAAGTTCCTCTATCGTGGGGTCCAGAATGACCTTGTATCGGGTACGCAGCGAGAGGTTCTCGTACTGTGACTGCAGATTCTTGCCAATCTGCGCATTAGTGGTGTTGGAGTTTTGATTGGTACTCTCTGGTGGCACGGGATCGATCCAGCACTCCAGTCGCGCGCATGGGTTAGTCTTGATCACATCTGGAGGGTCAACGCCGACGTTCAAGCAGACCGCAAGCAACGCTGATACCGTCTTAAGGCGATCCTTCATGCGCCATTCCTGCAGCGCCTCGGTATCGTCCGAGGGCTCTGGCAGATTGCCCGCCGAGTCGTGTCGCTTGTCCTCGTAGTACATAAAGAAGTTCTCACTGAGGTTCCGCGTGACCTCCTCGTTGAGCAGCTGTGCCTCCCAGCCATGCCGCATATTGGCCTCGTCCACGCCCTTGCGCCGTCTGCGGCCCTCGCTACCCATGCGCGTAATGCCGTCTCCTTCCCCACCTCCGCCTCCAGCCCCACCTCCGCCCAGCTGTTGCCGTCTCGCTGATCCAAATTCGCTTGCCGCACGTGAAAGAACAGGCTTACCTCTGGCGGGACCGTTCCCACGTCCATAGCCATTGGTGGCTGCCATGTGTAGTCCAGGCTCGTCGTCATCCGACTCACTCTCCTCGCTATGGTTGCCATTTTGCTTCGCAGGCGACGATTTGGCGGTCGAAGGTCGGTAGGGGTACGAGTTCGGGAAGTCAATCTGCGTCGGCCGCAGGGCAGCATTCACGGCGGCGAGTCGGTCTCCGGGGCTCTTGGAGCGGAACTCGTCCTCCTCTTGGGGCGACATGCCGTTGTTGGCCGCGCGTGTCATGGTCCGAGGCTGCAGAGAGATTGGCGCATGGATGCGAATGTCGTTAGGTGCAGCGCGTGCATGTGAAGGCGGCAAAACCTTATATTTACAGCCGTTAATATGCCCACCACTCCACCATACTAATCACACACGCGGATCGTTTCAAGTCCAATATGAGTGCACATATGAATCACCTGCGCTGGTATCATATGGTACGACAAGTAGCTCAATGTAGAACAACGCCAACAACTGGTTCTACGAGGGTGTATGCAGATGATGAATTCAAGACAGCACAGTCTGGGCGATAAATTTGGATTGATCCTCTCCTATCAGTGAGATACTGTACAACACCAAGCTTCTTCCTCGCGCAGCCTTAGGCGAGTAAACAGGAACAGCAGGAGGGGGTATATATCTACAGAAGCGCAGCCATCCATCTCCAGTTCACTCGTGAATACGTGCATAAGAAGCCAAAAGCAGCCGCAACGGAAAGAAGAACCCTATGCAGGCCTCCCTTCCATGTCAAATTAACGCCTTTACACGCCAGCATCATTCATTCCATCTCATTCTTAGTCCAGACAAGCTCCATACTCTCCCGCTCGCTCGCATCATCGTTACAGCTAATAGCGCTGGAGACTGTGCAGGTGGTGGCTGAACACGTGAAAAGCGTCCGTAGTGGTCCTGTCCTATCCTTTCATTCAATGCGTAGATGTGCTGGCTTCGAAATGAAGCATATCAAATAGCAGAACAATTAATCACATCATAAAGCTCCACTCGAAGCGGACGCTGCGTGGCTTATACCAGTGGGTGTAGGCGTGTCGTTTGTGGTGACCCGGCGATGGCCACTGACCGGCGGTGGCTTGTTCGAGCCATTGGACGTTCCGGGTCGTGTATGGTCATCATCTTCGTCGAGCTCAAGTCCTCTCCGCCAATCTGCCAGTCCCGAACCGGCTGGAATGGCAGAGGCGGATGCAGAGTTTGGCTCAAAGTCAAAGCGGTCGCTGAGGCGGTAGTTTTTGTTAGTGGTCTCCCAATGCGAGCGGAGCGCATCAAGCTCTGTAGCAAGGGAGTCCAGCGCGAGCGAGTTGCGAGCATCGCCCGCGGCAGACTCGCTGGTGATGGAGGCTGTGCCAGAAGGATCGCGACTGTGTGTTTTTACAGGCGTAGGAGAGCTTTCAGAAGCTTCGCTGATACTTGGTGCACGGGGGTGGAATGCACCGTTCATCACAGGAGTTCCAGTTCCTGTGTTGCTAGTACGAGACTGGCGGCGGTAGTTGTCGACACTTGATTCGACTTGATCCAGGAGTAGTTGCACCTTGTTCTCCGCATCTTTCGCACGCTCTTCCAATAACACGTTTTCTTTCTGAAGACGCTCAATGTCCGAGCGTGATTGTGCGAAATTGGTTTGCAAGGTAGACAGATCGGTCTGCGCGGTTGTGTGGCGATTCCGCTCCTCCTGAAGATCTGATTGGGTGCCATGCAGCTGTTGCTGCATTGTCGTGATCCTGCTCTCCATTTCAGACACAGACTGTTGCATGCTCGCCTGAACAGCAGCAACTTCTAGCTGAAGCTTCTCCTTCTCTGCCTCCCAGCCGGCGGACGAAGGGTCTCGTGCGCTGGTTTCAGCGTCTTCCACAGCTTTGTCGAGCTTCTTCTTGAGGTCCCCGTTGTCATTTTTGACACGCTGCAGTTCCTGCTTCATCTTCGACAGCATCTTCTCAGTACCACGTAAGTATTTCACAGCCGCTTGATGATCGTTGTCAAGCGCAGTCAGCTTTTCTTCGTATTCGCGCTTCATCTTGTCCCCTCGCTCTGAGATCTCCTCGTACTGCGACCTTATCTCGTCCTGCCCTTTCAGACTGGTCTCTAATTGCTGCTCGAGCTCCCTAACGCGGTGCAAATCTGGCGTACTAAACCGAGTGCTGTTAGGTGAATCGAGAGCCCGAGACCGTCGCTTATCTGATCCGCCAACACCGCGCTCGCCAAGGATATCCTTGAGCGATGCGTGCTGCACAGACAAAGCATTGGTCTCCAGCATGTGCCTTTCGAGTCTTTGCTCCATATCAGCCTTTTCGCTGTTCAGACTCTGGTTCTCCTTCATGGCGACCTGGAGCTGCTTGCGAATGTTGAGACCCTCCCGGCTGGCTTGCTCCTGGTAAGTCTCCAGACCGGCAATTCGTTCTTCGGCACGGCGAAGCTTCTCCGACGCAGCATCAGCGGCGGCCTGGTTCTGACGCACCATGGCGTTGGCAGCCTCTACCTGTTGCTGAAGAATTGCAATACGCTCCTCGTTCGGTCCATGTCCTTCACCGTCACGATCAGAAGTCTTACCGAAACCGGCGAGCACCGCAGAGCGATGCGTACGCGCCTCTTCGGCATGCTTTTTGGCCAATTCCTCCGCGTCTCGAAGGCGTCTCGAAGTACTTTCAAGCTCACTTGCCCGCACATCGTGCTGAGACTTCAGCTCGCGTAGAGTACGCTCGGCCTCACTGCGTTGACCGCGCTCCTCCTCGAGTTGTCGCTCCAAAAGTTCGGACTTGTCGGTTGAAGCTGTAACAGCCTCGCGCAGAGACACAAGTACTGAGCTGTGGTTTTCACCGTCGGCTGCGGCGTTTTCGAGTCTTTTGCTAAGCTCGGTCTTATCCACTGCTAGGATTCGGTGCTGGGTGAGGATCTCCGCATGGCTGGCGGAAGCTTCGCGCGCCTGCTTTTGAGCCTCATGAAGTTCAGATCTTAGGCTTTCGATCTCTGAGGTGTGTTGTTGTCGATAAAGGTCCAGTTCTGTTGCTCTCTTCTGCGCAGCCGTCGCGGTATCCTCGGCTAGTTCGCGAGCGGTCTTTTCCGATTCCATATCCTTGATCAGCGCATCGATGCGGCGGCTGAGCTCACTTTGCGCCTCGAGCGAGGACACAAGACGTCGGTTGATATCATTAGACCGGTCCTCCTTGCTGCCCTCTTCAAGCTGCGGAGTGCCCTGGCCGGCGAGCCTCGCTTTGGCAAACACAGCTTCATTGATGGCAGCATCTCGCTGCTTCTCAATTTCCGCGATTCGACTAGCGGCGTTCTTGCTCTGCTCGTCGATAGTCTCCTGAACCCGAGCCAACTCGGCGCGCATTTTCAGCAAAGCCTCAATGAGTGGCCTGTCGTCATCACTAAACCCGTCGGTGGCGCGCTCGTCAAAAACAGGTGACTCCGCGGAGCGTGATTGATACCCAGATTTTCGCGCCAATGCCAGCTCTGAAGCATACCATGCGTTGCGTTGTTTAGTCTGCTCCAGCTCCCTAACGAGACCATCATACTGATGCGTCAGCGCCGGGGAAGAACCAAGACCAGAGTCCTGTGGTCGCTCATGCTCTTCCGAGATCTTCCTGATCTTGGAGTTAGCTTCCGGCTGATCGATGGATTGCCTAGGAGTCTCGTCAAGGCTTGCAAGATCTGACCGAAGGCCTTGAGCTCTGGATGCGCTGGAGGCACTTCTGGAGTTGGACTCCCCGCCCTGCATACGCGATGCACTGGATGCACTCCTCGAGTTGAGCTCACCGGTCTGATCTTGGGTTGGCTGATATGTTTCTGGCTTCTGCCGTACTTGCTGATCTGTTGGCTGCTCGTCATAGTAGCCTGATTCTGCGTCGTAAGTCGAAGACATTGGCTGCCTAGTGTCTTTTTGGACAGGTGAGAAGCGTGCGCCCTCCGAGGCTGGGGCATTGCCCGTATCGAACCTTCGAGGACGCTCATTCTCCGGGCTCAGAGCTCGATCTGCGGCTCTGGTTGGTTGCCTAGAGGCAGGCTGAGCACCATTCTGTCGTGGCTGTCCAGGCGCTTGCGGTGGTGGACCGGCCGGCGCTGGCAGCTGCCCTTGTGCCCTGGGCAAACGCGATCCACTGTCCGGTGATCGTATTCTGTCGCCGCTGGTCGCGCCGGAGCGATCGGTCAATTCTTTCATTGACGGACCACGAGTTTGCCCAATGGGAGGAGTCGAGCGCTCACCACTAGGGCGCCGGTATCCCTGGACGCGCTCGTTGTTGGGAGTTGGAGTAGCAGAGTCTGGTGGATATCGAATCTTACTCGTGTCCAAAAAGTACGCCATTCCGAGCTCGACAGGATCTCTAGGTGCGCTGCTTGGTTCACCCGCGAGGACAACAATTTGTTTGCCAACAGTAGTCATGCTATGGCCAGAACGTGGGCTTGGACTGGGGCCCATGTTTTGGAAGGTATACCACCTTCGTGAAGAGATTCGAAAGGCGGCCAGGTCTCCGAGGTCGTTGCCTTCCTCTGTCCGTCCACCAAAGACATACATGACATCGCCTACCAGAGCTGCAGCGTGGCCCTCTCGTGGAGACGGAATGTAGCCAATGCATTCGAGTTGCGTCCAGGAGTTTGACTGTGGCGAGTACGACCAAACGTCATTGAACCAATGCACGCCATCAGTTCCACCAAAGAGATACAGCTTGTCCCCATAGGTGATCATAGTGTGGTTCGTTCGCGCAGGCGGT
Organism: Ramularia endophylla; assembly: GCA_002116395.1. Taxonomy (NCBI): domain Eukaryota; kingdom Fungi; phylum Ascomycota; class Dothideomycetes; order Mycosphaerellales; family Mycosphaerellaceae; genus Ramularia; species Ramularia endophylla. Next base: position 20,127 of record KZ110538.1, on the reverse strand, counting down.
ATCTGTCCATGGGGCGGGCCGCCGTCAATCGTGTTCTGAATTAAGATCTCCCATCGATTTGTGGCCTGTTGCAGTGCGTTCAAGTCGAATGCGACGAGGTCGTTGAAGAAGTAGCCCTCCACCTGACCGCCGAAAATGTAGATTTTGCTGCCCAGTATGTTCAGAGTGTGACCATATCTTCCTGGTGGACGTGGGCCTGCTGGCAAAGCTCTTGACCATTGTTTCGTGGCTAGAATTCAACGTTAGAGCAGGAAGTAAGAAATTCGTCCCGTTTGCACTTACAAGTGTTGAGCAAGTATAGTGTGTCGTCCAGCATGTCGCCCTCATCCATCTTCGTGTCTCCCCCGAACACAATGAAGGCGTTGCCCACGAGCAGACTTGCGTGTCCCACTCTCGGACCGGGCCCTTCACTGGTGGTTGCGACTGGAAAACAGCTCATATTACCCACGCCCGCCTCGACCATCCAGAGATCGCCCTTGACTGTACTTCCATTGATCAGGCCGCCCATTAGGTAGACAGACCCGTCTTTGCTCGCACTCGCGTTGACCGCAGCGCCATATCGCGGAAAGGGATTGGTGTGAGTGACGGTGAAGTTGAGACGGCGCTGCGACCACGGATATGGCGAGCTATCTGCCGAGGGTCGTCCTTGTGTGTGCATTGGTGTTCTCTGCTGCTATAGACAGTGTTTGTTAGCTTGTCTCGCCCTTCCGAACGCGTCGCGAGAAGCGCATACCATATCACGGCTTGTTTCCCGGCTGCCCTCGCGCAGCGCCTTCTGCTCCGGACTCTGCGATCGCGCGTGGTCTTCGCGTGCAACCGCGATTCGATCGTCTACTGGTCGCGACAGCGATACGGTGCGATCGGGTCCAGTAAGTGAGTTCAGGCTGTTGTTGACGTTCTGACCCGGCGTGGGCGAGCCTGGCTTCGAGCCATTATTGCCATTGCCCAATGGCACGGGGATTTGACTGGCGACCTCCTTGCCATCCGCAGAGCGCAGGTCTCGATTGACTTGGGGCAATGGCACCGCGGGATTGGGTCCTGATGTGCCCTTCTTCGACGATTTGAAGAGGAACGACATGGCCGAGGAGTGCGTTTCGCAGCGGAGATGTGGTTATGGACTGTGCCAGGCTCCGCGCAGCGCAACGACGGGCTCAGGGTCGGGCTCAGTCGTGGCGGCGAGAATTGCCCGTCAAATCATTCAGACAAGATCGCGTCGTCGAGCGCGGCAGCGGCGGGCGTCTCGTGTCGAGTGGGAGGGGGGAGGAGGCTGGAGGTTGGGAGCGGAATGGGTTTATTCCTGCTTCTGCGCTCGCGGACGAGATGAGGACAGCGCCTCGTGGGAAATGGCAGCGAGGTCCAAGCTGACACGCGGAGTCCCAGCAGCAACACTCACTGCGGCCGCAGTGTAACGTGAGCGTAAGTAATCTGTCCTCGACGTCTCCTGCTGGTCCTGCAGAATTATTTTGGGCATTCTAGAGCGCAACTCGACAGGAGGTCGGCATCGGATGGCTAGGAGCATCTATACCAAATCAGGCCAATGATCGGCGCCGTCCCCCTTCCCCCGACCGCCCTACCGCCGGAAAGCAAAATGTCAACACCAAATTTATTCAAAAACACGTTCTAATACTGTGTTTTCACTCCGTTAACATCGAGAACAGCGTGCATCTGATCTTGTATATTGTCCAAACAATGCTCTAGTGTATCTAGATGTTAGTATCGTTGTGTTGTGTAGTGTTTTAAGAAAGAACTCGTTTAGAATGCGACGAAGATTGCGGGCGGCTGTTGACGTTTTGCCTTCCGCAACTTGCCGCCTTGTCATGGGCACTTGCCCTTTCGATGAGGACTGTGTTTTCTCGCTGTAGAAGAGCTGGCAACCACCGACAATGGGTCCCGTGTTGGTGTCGTCTAACCAGCAAGGCATTTGCCCATCGGTCATTCTCTTTTTAGGCGTGACTGAAGCAAGACGATGAGTGACATCGATTTTGTCGACAGCAGATGCGCTAGCGCGATTCCACGACTTCTAGTTTGCAGTAAGGTAGATGGACGTATACATACCGAGCTTGCCTACCGACCTCACCTGTCTTTGGTCTCCATCGATCGTGGGCTACCTGTCAAGCGCCATCAGAATTAACCTCTGGACGAACCTAATTCGAGCTTCGACCTGCGAATTCTTGTGAAAACTACCTTAAGGTACCCTTCAACCACCTACGGAAACCTGCCGCACAGGTTGCAGATGCCTATTCTACAGCCTCTGAGCCTATGAAAGTCATTCCTCGAATTTCCCGCTGTCACCAGATTTGCCAGCAGCTACAGACTCACGGCCACTCTTCTAGTGATTGAGGCCTGTTTGTTGCCATTGTCAGGACCTTCGAACCGGAGAGAGCTGTACATCTCGCTTTCGCTCCACTTCGCTATGAGGAACCTTTTATGTGAACTCCCAGCGGAACTTCTAGAGGACGTGATTGGACGGCTTGATAAAAAGAATCTATCGCAACTAAACCTCACATCAAGATGGGGTCATCTAGTGGCGACTCCCCAGATCTGGAGCGACGTGGAGCTGGTGGATTGCCGCACTTATCACGACCACGAAGACGGATTCGATGAGCACGACGACACCAAGATAATTGGGAAGTTGCTCTTGCTTGCGAACAATCCGTGGCTGGCGTCTTGTGTGCAGACATTAACCCACAAGTGCCATCTTCCTCCTCCGGCGATTTTCGGAGAGCTCCCTGGCAATCCATTTACCAGTCAGACTCTTTCCACAGATCCCCGTACCATCAAGCTTGTACAAATGGCAGCGATGAACATGCCAAGGGTACATACACTGCGCATAATACTCGGGCATCCACATCTGACTGATGCTCTGCTTCGTTGCTTCTTCGACGCCCACCGGCATGGAGCCGATGGTGTCGTGCCGTTGCGCAAGCTTTGGCTCGAGAACTGCAATATCTCAGCAGGCTTGAACATCAAGTTGAACGGAGGCGGTCCATATGGACTACCATCGCGCTTGAGCTTCCAGGGATTGGAATCCGTTCGTTTCAGGCGCTTACCTATGAGGTCTGCATGCGCCAACAATGCACCTTTGGTTGGCGTGGTCTACTCCAGAGGTGGAAAACTACATCGCATGCAAGATGGTCTTGGTGGTATGTATGAAACCACCGTCCAAGACATTGACTTCGAATCCGATGTCGGTAGAGACCATGCAATATGGCTATCAGTAAGTTCAATGATGGACCTGTTCCTTCACTCCAAACATGCGACTTTCTTCCAAGAATTGGACAACTCCAGCTGTCGATATGAGGATGAAAATATCATCAAACAAAGAAAATGCTCGTCAATTGACGAACGACACTGCCGAACCAATAGGTGTCTGGTGCATACAGAGACGAATGATCTATAGAGACAGCCCTCTTGAGAACATTGATTTATTTCGATAGAGAGGTTTCTTCCCTTCCACAGCATCCTCATATTGACAGCCCTGGACTTCGATGTCCTCGTCACTATCAAATAGCATTGCGTCAAGCAAAGGGACAAATCTCATCACAAGGTGATCGCTAATAATCTCTTCTCATATAGACGCGAACACTTGACTCTTTCGACTCGGGTGGAGATACTTATGAAGAATCTCCCTTGGAGATGTTTTACGAAACTGTGCATCGATATGACCAACGCATCTACGAGGATCTGGCTTTGACTTTTGTAAGCCTTAGTCTGTGAGGAGACGATGCAAGTAGACGGCTCGCTGACACATCCAACAACACAGGAAATGCCCACCGAAATTCTGCATCTCGGTCAGGTTCCATTTGCAGATCGCGCGGCAATGGCATACCGAGGCCATTGCTTACATCCTCCAGCCTTACACCAGCGGCAAGAATCTATTGCCTGGTTTCATGCGGAACAAATCCCTTCTTCCGATGCTGCGATTTCCATGCTCAAGAACACTGCGCAGACCTTGACTTCCTTGAATCTAGACTGGCTTTACTGCGCTCCTCGAAGGCTTGCCCCTAAAGATATGATGGCATTGGATTCATGGCCCGCCATATATCAGCAATTGTTTAGTTGCCGCTTTCCACATCTTCGCAGCTTCCAATGGAGAAATTGCGTTGTGCCCGAGACTCAGATGCCGCAAGGGCTCTATCTACTGGATCACTCGCGAATGACTGGCCCAGATTACTCTTCATATCCATGGCCTGGCCGTCGTCTGGAACAGTCACTCGATCTTGCAGGACTGGAGTTCATGGAGGCTCATCCCGGCTTACAGTGCCTCGCGTGGCCTATGGATCACTTCTTTGCGCACACCAGCCCCTCCGCTGATATTGCCACTCGTGTCGAAGCAGTAGTAGACAATCTGGGCCGGACTTTGACCGACCTACGAGTTGATACCGCTTACAGCGGCACCGGCGAATCTAACAGCGAAGCTGTGTACTGCACGAATACTGGTGAGTGGTGTTTGACAAACGCTTGAAAGAGGATGCTGATCGAATTGCAGCCGCCAGGAAACGCCGCGTTAGATTCATTACTGAGTTCGCTGCTAAGATGACCAAGTGTGAAAGCATCAAGATCGAAGGAGGAATGCCGCGGGACGAACGACGAGAGATTATACGCGCTATGCACGCTTGCCCGTTACAAAAGATCGTGATGATTGGTGTGTGCAGTACTATTGGCAACAGCTGGGGCGCAAATGGCGAGGATGCGAGGCAGGCCGTCGAGAATGAAGATCTGGGTGATCTGGAAGAAGAAGACATGCCTGCCGTGTTCGACCTGGGTGTCAAAGCGCCGCAGCCACCCCCGTACGACTTTGCTTTCGAGCCGAATTGGGGTTGGAGCGGCGTACCGCCAATGCTGCATACACTGGCCTCCTACCACGCGGACACAATCACCGAGCTGAAGTTTTGCGGCTACAAAGGTTCCGCGCTGCTCTTCGAACCAACACCGATCACTACGCCACTATACTCTGCTTTGAAGCACTTCCATGACCTCAAGTCTCTCATCGTGAGCCTGTGGTTGAACACCGCCTTTGAGGGCCGACAATCGAACGATGCCGAAGTGATTCAGTACTGGTATAATCAAAGATCGCCAGAATCGACTGCCCTGGTCTGCATCAACGATGAAGAGCCCGAAGGCTGGGAGAAAGAACTCGTCACGAAGTATGCTCCTGACGCTCTTGCGTGGCGAATCACCAACTTTATAGGTCCGTTCTTGAGTGATCAGGCCAAGAGGAGAAAGGGCGGTGTGCATGTGCGTGCTAGCTTCTGTGTTGGGGACTGGGGAGGTATTTTCGATGTCGATGTTCAGATCGGGAGAAGTGCGCTGGGAAATGTTTGCCTGGGCTTCAAAGGCCCGAGGGAGGAACTTGAGAGTGGGAGGAGGAAAACGAAGCTTGAGGGGAGGCGGTGGTTTTGATGTCGATACTCGTCTATGGCAGTGGTGCTAGAATAGATTATGGTCATGAGATAATGATCATGATGTGATGAGGATTCTCATGGAAAGCGAATGACACCAAGGTGGGCATACCTAGGTACATATAAGGTACTTCAGCTACTATAAAACAAGATTCTGGAACGAGATATACGCATTTGCTATGTTTCTCTCCCATCAAGTACAGTCTACACGACGTAGTACTCAGATGCTAACCTATACAATACAACTTTGCCTTGCAGCTCGTAGAGTCGTGTATGTAGTTCTAGTGGCCAAGATGTCAATGTCGATGTCGTGCTCGATGACGCGATTCTTCTGAATCTCGAACGATTTTCTTATAGGTGGCGCCAATTGCTCGCATAGAAATTTCTTGCTGTGTATTACTCACATCGATGGCGCAACAACTCATGTTCAGGCCTGTCAAAGGGCACTCGCTTCCTCTGGTCTTTGGTGAAGAAGCCAACTACCTTACGCCGTCGTGGTTTTTGCCAAGAGTCATCGAACGCCACCTGGATTCTTGGACTTTCCTTTCGACTTTCTTTGACAAACACTCTTGAATCTCACCTTCGACTGTCGCTCCCTCGGTCTGCTCTCATCGGTTGGTCGCTGGATAAGAATAATTACCTGAGCGCAGCCTCCTGGACTGAACGAGCAACATCCAAGACCGTCTCAGCGAAACACGTCGGGTCGTCGTACCGACAGGCCATTTGATATCAACCTCACGCGGCGCTACTCACGCATCACTTGCTGCAGAAGAAGAACAGCTGCCTGTGGGTTGCGCCTCGGAAAGACGCAAGCGTATCAACGCCCCACTGCCCGTCTGTTCTTCTGTTCTACTGGACAACCACCAGCTGCAGTACTGTGCGTGCACGCCCAGCCGAGACAAAGCACCCCGACCTGCTGCTAGGGTGTCCCTCTGTACTCGCCAGCTTGACACATGTCTTTCACGGCACAGGCCTCAACGAAACACGCTATGCAGAGTCTGCCGCGTCTGCAGTATGGCAGAACGTGGGGTACTAGCATTCGCTGCGCGTCTGCACCCAAGATGGGAAGAATCGACGTAGGCCCCATGGTTGCTAGGAGAGCTTTATCTACTGCATTCACGGGTCATCGCTATGGCAGACCCATATCTCCTTGCAGCGCTGACCTTCGGTATGCTTCTGCTGTCTCTGTTTCTCAACAACCTCTTGCTGGCAAATTTCTGACATTACACAAACAATCACAAATCCGGAAAGCAACAACTATGTCTGGACCGTACGACACTTACGAAGCTGTTGTTGTAGGCGCGGGACCTGCAGGGATTACTGCCGTTGGAAATCTGCTGGAGAACCGTATCGATCGAATCCTGTGGGTCGACGACTCCTTTAATGGCGGTAGAGTCAACCAATACTACCGGGAAGTGCCCTCGAACACCAAAGTAAAGCTCTTCATTGATTTTGCGACGGCTGTTGCTCCATTCCGGAAAATAGTCAGCGGCCTTCCTTCGCGTGACCGATGGGAGGAGCCCAGTGCCAGTGATGGTGTACCTGTCGACGGCAAACAGGACAAGCTACAAGATCTACGGAAACTAGACCAAGAGACTGGATGCCACCTTAGCCATGCTGCAGACATGTGTTTGATGCTCACACAGGGCTTGAAAAAGACTCCTGGAGTGATTAACCAGCAAGGCCGAGTGACCGACGCCGTTCTTGACGAGGCATCATTACAATGGACAGTGAACGTCACAAGTAACAAGCCTTCATCCACCGACATCACAAGTGTGCAAGCCAAGAGAGTAATCTTTTGCACTGGCTCAACACCCAGCGATCCACCGCTCCCAATCGACCTGCCTGTAGAACATATCAACCTCGATGATGCGCTATCACCCACCCATCTCGCACAAATCTTTTCGCCGCTTGGTCCCACAACGGTAGCAGTAATTGGCGCCTCTCATTCCGCGATCCTCGTCCTCATGAACCTCTCACACCTTGCACTTTCCAGCAAGCCTGACCTCAAGATTAAATGGTTCACCAGACATCCTTTGCGCTATGCAGAGTATGAGGATGGCTTCATCGCCCGTGACAACACTGGTTTGAAAGGCCAGGCTGCTGTCTGGGCGCGTGAGAATTTGGAACCGGAAAACTTTCCCAACAGCTCCGTGGCGAACTGCATAGAGAAGATTGCTTATGAAAAGGGCACCGAAAAGGAAGTTTACGCTGAACATCTGCCTGGTACCGCGTATGTGGTACAAGCCATCGGCTACCAACGCAATCCACTCCCGGAATTGAAGTCCAGTAATGGCAAGGCCCTTACGCCGCACTTTGATCACGATAAAGGCATCTTCAATTATGTTCAGGAGAGTGCATGTGGTAAGATCGGGGATCTTGCTAGGTTGCCAGGTCTGTTTGGAGCGGGAATTGCGTTTCCGGAGCGAGTTGTGGATAAGAAGTATGGGCATGAGGAATTCAACGTGGGCTTCTTCAAGTTCATGAAGGCTGTGAAGAAGTGGGTCGCCGCGGATTGGAAGTAAATGTCTTGAGCATAGTGTGGCATTTTGGAGCAGAGCGAGCAATGAGTTCATAGAGATCAAATCTTGGATACCCCATATTTACCAGCAAGTGATTGCTTGTGTTGATATACTTCAAGGTACAGTACACTTGCACATTTAAGGCGCCAAAAGAGAAGACGGAAACCGATCGACTACATCAACTCGCCACTAGAAATGCTCGGGCGAGACTGTATACGACGACAAGCTCTCGATCGAGAGCATGTGAACATATTGCTTGCTTAAGGTACCTCACACCTTATGCTCTTCGCATGGTTCTCCGCAACTACTCCGCAATATGATTGGACTACAGTGGGAAATGTGGGGCAGAGCTTCCCCGTATGCCCAGCTTGCTTGCAGCTCCTCTTTCAAAGTACCTTTGTACATCGCCAAAAACAACACCCGGCAGCAGGGCAGGAGCAGAGACGCAGACAGACTTAGCAGGAATACCTTGAAAGGTACAAGACAGCTCAAGGAGGCCGAGACGACCTATCAACACCGGACTACCTACCACTCACCGTGACGTAGACCTGGAGCGAATACCCACACCACCACCTATTATCCATTGCTGAAGCACTTTACGGGAGCAGAGCTGGATCCTACTTTCAAGTAGCACCTCCTCCGTCGCCATGTACTCGCGCCGCCTGCTTCCACGGCTGAGCAGCCTCGCGGCGTCCACGCCTACAGGTACCCCTTCCGCCGCCGCCCGCCCCTTCTCCCCTGCGGCAACGCAATGGGACAAGGACCACAAGACACACACCAAAGCGCCGACCCTCTCCGACGTTGCGGCCGACTCAGCTGTCACCTTCGATGCCAAACAGAAGAGCTTCCGCGACAACCTCGCTGAGCACCACCGGGCCAAGAAGGATAAAGAGAGTCAGTCTGCGTCCGATACTGCCACTGCCGCTAAGTCGTCTTCTTCTTTCCCTGCCACCCCTGCCAGTGCTGTTGATACGCCTGATGTTGTCTCTCAGGGCCTTGGCTCACTCAGTAAACACACAGGAGAAGAATCCCGCATGCAAGAGGACGAGAAGAAGAAGGGTGGTCTCTTCAGTAGCCTGATTCATGGCACGGAGGAGGGGCGTGAGATGGATCGTGAGATTGAACGCAGCTTCTCGCAGGTCTTGGCGCGTGGCAAGTACGTTCACAGCATTGTCATGCATGAGGTCAAGCCGAGCAAGGTCGACGAGTACGTTGAGCTGGTGGGCAGTTGGTACCCGCGAATGGCGAGCGACCCGGAAAATAAGGTACATCTGGTGGGCAGCTGGAGGACCGAAGTTGGAGACTGCGACACATTCGGTATGTAGAGGCTGGAGATGTGATACGGAGATGACGGACTGACAAATGACAATAGTCCACATCTGGGAGTACCAGCGCTACGCTGGCTACCATGCCTCCCTGCGCAGGATCCAACACCACCCCGACTTTGCTGAATTCGACCGTAAGCTGAAGAAGCTTATCAAGTCCAAAAATGTCTCGCTTATGCAGGAGTTCCGCTTCTGGCCCACCTCGCCTCCTCGTCAACTTGGAGGCGTGTTCGAATTAAGGACATACACGCTGCATCCAGGCAACTTGCTTGAATGGGAGACGCACTGGCAAAAGGGTCTGGCTGCGAGGAGAGAGGTCATGGAGGGTGTCGGAGGTACGTTTGGATTCACACTGCTCTTGATTGCGGATATTTGACTGACAACGATACAGCCTGGTTTACTCAGATAGGAGCTTTGAACGAAGTCCACCATCTCTGGCAGTTTGCGGACCTCGAGGAACGTCGCTCAAGGAGAGAGCAAAGCTGGAGCCAGCCAGGCTGGGGAGAGACTGTTCACAAGACGGTCCCGCTTATCCAGAACATGAAGAGTCGCATCATGGTGCCTCTCCCATGGAGCCCGATAGGTTGATTGATGTGAAAAGCACGCCGTGAACTAATGACGGCTTCGAGAGGGATGAGTCTTAGGCCGCGGTAGATAAGGGATTATGATACTGGGTCTATGACTTCGACCGGCTATCGTCAAATTCTGTTGCATTGCTGCATGTTTCTGTACTTTTCTGAGCCAGGTCAGTCTACCATATAAGTTGGGTATGCATGTAGATAGCGCTAAATTTCGGTCGTGAGACCATGCACTTCACTCTCTCGCTAGCAAGGTTTCTTCATCTGTTGCGGTCTTGAACAGAGTTTCGTCTGGCGGTATTGTGGTGTTCGTCTGCAAGGGTTCGATGTCGACGTTCCTCTGACACAGGGAGTGCTGCGAATCAGGAGTTTTTCAACACATGTAAAGCTTAATTGTTGTGTCGAGAACATCCTTGAGTTGGCTTCTTTGACTTTGATGCAGGCTTTCGTTGCGGGAACCGTCATGATGACAGCTCTGCCGGAATAGTGTACGAAGTGTCTCTCGGCACCTCTCTTCACCGTAACATACCATTTGGACTCTCCATGAGCTGTTGCGGCTGCGATCCGTTCTCCCGGTTGCCTTGTATGACCTGCATAGGCCACTGAACGAATTCGAGCCATGGTTGTGGCAGACACCTGCAGATAATCGGAATTTGACGCTCCGCTATGCCTTTGAACCAAGGATAATTCTCCTGGATAAGTTTCATGAATGCAAATATGTGCGCCATGATGGCCATGGCTCGAGGGCGATGAGCCTCAACTAGATCCACGAAGCGGATAGGTACGACTGCTGGCATGGCATTGCATCGGCGGCCGGTCACCAATGGAGACTCCAAGCCTTGTACAATCCCCTTGTAAATCAGTCCAGCGTAGCTTAGGACTTGTTCGTATGCAATGCGATCTTCTGCTGCAAGTTCGTCGCCGTCGACGTTAGAGAGCAGATACTTGAAGGGCTCCATGTGTGCAGGATGAAAGAGCTCATCCACATCAGAGAGATCAGGTTCTCCGTGCATCGATTCCGCTGTATGAACTGATCAGCGTCTTCACAAGTCAGGTACGTTGTAGCGAAGAAAAGTACCTTGCAGCATTTCCGAGGACATTTTCATCATTTGACTTATGATGAGGCGGATCCCACGAGAGAGTCTAAGCCAGTTCATTATGCCAACTGGAGATCCGTTGGCGTGTTCGTCCTCCTCGCTCAGAGTGAACAGAGCATAGTAATTTACCAGCATAGAGCAAAGGCTAGCAAGATCATTGAGTTAGCCAACGACATCAAGGCGTCCGAACAGATACTTACTAGCTTGACCGGATGGTTTCCCCGTTTATAGCAGCCACTGCCTTTTGCTGACCTTCGAGAGCACGCGAGAAGTACTTCCGCGAGACTTCTAGCATCCCACGACGAGCCTCGGGAGTAGCGCTGAGGACACTACTCAGACCGCTTGGATTGTTGTCACTCTGGTAAGCCTTCCAGCCTTTCCACGCATTCGCAACGGCAGCAACAGGCGGTTCGTCGCTTGTTGGGGTGTTGTCTGGCCGCACAGAGATCTCGCGACCATGAACGCCTGACCAAGCTTTGGCGTCTTGCCTCGATGCATGCAATGCGGCAAGAGCCAGCAAAGCCTCGAACACAAAACGATTTTGCAGGGCCACAAGCGGCGCCCGTAGTTTCCAGAAATCGACCGTGGTAGAGAGAGTCTCGGAGGTATAGGCCATCCACTCGTGCATCAATCTCAGTTCAAGTTCGTGCTCGGCAATGTAATCCGACCCAACATCTTGAGAGGGGCTCCGGTGATCTCCATGCGTTGGATCTGGGTACTCGCAGCTGACTCCGTGACGAGTGCAGGCGGTACATTGTGGCTTTACTTCATCGCACTTCACCTTGCGGGCTTTGCACCTTTTGCACCCCTAAGCGTAGCTTGTCAGTCCCGGTATCTATGCTACAGAGAACATGTTTCATTACCGAGCGTGTCCTACGCATATGTCAGTGCCGCGTATAGACAGGGCGCCATTCGCTACCTACTTCTTATGTGCAAGTCTTGGAGGCATGCTGATGGCGGCGTCTATCCCAGCACAGTGGTTCCGCACCGGAGAGGTCCAGACTACAGCAACGAGGCGGTTCCTCAACCAACAGGATTGGCTGTAGGTCTAACAGTGCTGGGATCACCGGCAACGCCAGGAGATCATGGGGAGTTCCGGTGTTCTCAGCGAATTGGTTCACCTCGGATTTCGTATTCGCTCGAGTTCCCGCGTGTCCCACACTGGTAACCGCTCACAGCTTCTTGCAAGCAGAGTCCAGTACCAATGGAGAACCAAGTAGCATGGGAACGAGACACAGGTGGGAAGGGGTGTTGTTTCGATTTATCCGCGGTCAAGCTTTCGATTTGGCGATGCAACGCCCAGCGAGCAGCCACTGGGTTGTTACTCAGAGCTTATGCAGGGGTCTTTTCCAGTCCAATGGAGAACGATTTGCGATTCAGTGTCTTTTCTATACCAGGCAAAGGGTACAGCGTATTGCGTAGGAAGTGTCCGCCGGTCCGCTGGAGTGCTGCGAGATGTAAGATCTAGGAGTCGGTTGATGAGAGGTTGTTTATGGCGGCATTGCGGTGGGGCTATCTCGGACGTCTACGGAGTAAACTTTATAATGCATCAACGAAAGCTTGGCCGACGGTCGTAATAAATGGAGGCCATATCATCAGCACCGTCGAAGAGATGCAACGCTGCACGCAGTTGAAGTCGCTGTTGGAATTTGGGCCTGTGAGAGCATCAAATCATGAGGTCTCTGGGTCACGCTCGCGCTTGCTCCTGCCACTCGAGTCGTCGCAACTTTTGAATCGATGTCGCCAGGGGGCAGAATGATCGCGTTACGTCATCCGACTGGACGAAAGCCTGAAATTATTTTGACAACATGAACAAGACAACAACAATCTTTTTTCGACACAAGCGCAACAAGACGGGACCCAACAGACTTCACCCAACGTGAACACTCGTTCAAGATGGGGTACATCCGCCAGGAGCAGCTTCCCAAGCTGAAAGAGTACAAGTACAGCGGTAAGCGGCAGAAAGGATAACGCGACGCGCCTTCCTGCTAACGCGACTGACAACTCCCCTAGCTGTGGACAAGAGCCTGGTGTCCAGATATGTCTTGAAGCCATACTGGTGGAGCCAGGTCATTGAGCTATTCCCGCTGTCAATGGCACCAAATGCCATCACTCTCTCGGGTTTTGGAGTAGGTCCACTCCTAAAGAAGCACATGCACAAGCTTTTGACAGCTCCTTAAGGAACTTCATGGATGTAGCCGCTGACTCTTTTTACTTTCACAAGTTCGTAATCGCAAACGTCTTCACATTGCTATATTACACACCAAACCTCGACGAAGACTGCCCAGGATGGGTATACGCAAGCTGGGCGATCGGCCTGTTCCTGTACCAGACTTTCGACGCCATTGATGGCTCACAAGCACGAAGAACGCGCCAGAGTGGTCCTTTGGGCGAACTCTTTGATCATGGCGTCGATGCGCTCAATACGTGTCTCGAAGTGCTGATCTTTGCTGCTGCTATGCAGTTTGGTCAGGGATGGCGAACCGTTATGGTGGCGTTTGGCAGTGAGTTCACATCGTCATTAGACCATCGTCAGGATACACGCTGATGCTGATGAGGAAAGGTCTCTTGACGTTTTACGTGCAAACTTGGGATGAATACCACACCAAAACGCTCACGCTGGGACTGGTCTCTGGTCCCGTCGAAGGTATCTTGATTCTTTGTGCCGTTTACGGATTCACTGCATACACTGGAGCAAGCTATTGGCAACAACCCGCACTGTACGCTCTTGGAGTACCAAACTTCAAATTCGTGCCGCAGATTCTCTATAACATGGACTTTGGTGATTTCTACATGTGGCAGGGCGGCATTATCCTGATCGGAAACGTGGTGGAAAGGTTTGTTTGCCCTTGATAACGCATACTCCCACCACTGACAACTCAAAAGTGCCCGCAATGTTATGGAAGCACGTCGACAACGTGGCCAGAGAGCCAGGAAAGCACTCCTTGGGCTTCTTCCTTTCGCCGGCTCCTGGGTGCTCATAATCTCGTATCTTGCCTTGCAGCCTAACATCCTCCACAACCACTTGGTCCCCTTCCTGTTCTATATTGGATTGATCAATGCCTACTCCGTAGGTCTGATGATCACGGCGCATCTTACCAAATCGAGGTTCCCATACCACAACATTCTACCACTGCCTCTGGTCTATGGTGTCGTGGACTCTCTGGGACCGGTCCTGCAAAACAAGCTTGGATTCGGCTGGCCCAGTGCTCTTGGAGACGAGGTCTACCAAGTCGCTTTCATGTTCACCTGTCTAGGACTCGCGATTGGCGTCCATGGAAGCTTTGTGCTGGATGTGATCGTTTCCATTTGCGACTATCTCGACATCTATTGTCTGACCATCAAACATCCCTACGCTGAGAAGACTGACGCCAAGAAGGCCAAGTAGAGGAATGACTTTGGCAGGATTGCTAAGGAAACCGACCCGACGAGTTTATGAATATCGTATGCAGAAGGAATTACTTATGTCAACCCGGCGAAGACCCCGAAGTCTTAGTGTCGCGTGCTCACTTACTCTATGTAGTAAAGCATTCCCTTACTCCATGATCCGGAACGCATGAAGAGCGCTAACAGGATGGCTTCGTATGCCAGGCGACTCATATAATATGGACGGGCGCTTCTCCATCCTGGCCTTTATTCAAGCAAAGGCACTCATCATCTATCCAGCATCTACATTTCAAGATTTCAAGCGATGAATGTTGCGAGACGCGAGCTATTCTATGAGAACAACAGTACAGGCATGGCAAGTGGGAGCTCTCCTCGAACTTTATTCACGAAGCTGTAGTGCTCTGCATTATTTATTTCTCTCTATGAAAAGTATAATACGCAGAAGGAAAGGGCACGGCTAACAATAAGATGTAGGATACTCTGAACCTCCTTCTGTCATCCATTAAAGACGTCGTTTTCTCCGGTAAAGCTCCAGAGACAAAGTTGCAATTTCCACCTGGCGTGCCGACAAGCGAGTCGAAATCAAAGGATGTACCTAAGCCGGTCGATGCTCGTGACCCGACCATGAGAGTATCGGAGACACATCACTTGACGAACGCTGCTCGGAGACATAGCGATGGCGGCCAGAGTGGAGTTTGGAATTGACGGTTGGCTGGATGGGTTCGTCCTGGAAAAGGAGTGGCAATTGGGTCAGAGTGCTCGTTTGAATGACACTGCATGTGAAAAGTTTTCATGGTGCCAAAGCTTTTGGAAAGTGATCATTTGGGAAGTGCTGTTGCTGGTGATTGACCTGGCATAATTCTTATACTGTCGTCAGCGCAAGCTTGCTCGACAGAACTTACAGGCGACAGCAATGGCAACAGCATTACGAACAAGAAGAACAACATATCCACTCTTTTTCATGCTTATAGCTCCCCTGACTCACCTCCTCCAAAGCTATCAATAGCTCTCTCCGACAGCACCTAACAAAGAAGCTAAGGTAGGTAAACTAAGCGAAGCTATCAAAGCTCTCTAAGATACCTAAGCATCCAATAATTTGATCCCTAGCCCACCTCTGCCCACCCCATCTGCAAGCACCTCCCATCACGCGCCCTCCATGTCTCAGCTCTCAAAAACTCTCATGTACCTGCCTCCCTCGGCGATTGGTTTCCACCATAGTTCAAGCTAGCTGAGGACCGCAGCTGGTGTTGTACGAGTCGAGGATTGTCGAATGTGGCGTTTTTAAACGATGCAGGTACGCGAGCCACAGTGTGCTGTTAGTTGGTGAAAGGGTGTAGTGCAGTTGTCAGGTTCTTAAGGCATATGGGATGATATGATGGAGAACATTGATGATACAGAGCACCGACTTCATGTCTCATGCCGGTTTACTGCTTCTTCGGTTGTGGGTAGACGAAAGACGCCAATATTGGCACGCTCCCTTCATAGATAATTAAACAGTTTCACACACGCATACTGGAGATTTTCGATTAGAACTAATCGCTGCCACATAGTTGATCATTTGCGCTCTGAACAACTCCAGTCTCGGGCTTCCTCAACCTTGTCGTCCATGACAGCCCTCCAGCTTTCCAGATCAGTCTTCGGCTTCACATCTCCCACCTTCGTGATGACCACAGTCGACCAGCTATCGGCGCAAGGAAGCCACATGCTAAACGCATCTTGTAGCTCGATCCGTTTGTCCTTCGGTGTGGAGACTCCTACCACTGGACTAGCTCTCTGGACTTCGGAGTCTGCAGTGATAGCATTTTGAATAAAACCGAGTTGCTCAAAAAGCTTTCCAAGTCCAGTAAAGCCGTTGTCGATTTCGTGGTATAGCATGTCCAAGTGCACAGAACGTAGACTGCTCGGAGCGTCGACAAGATATCTCAGACAAGCATTGAGGATGAGCATCTGGTTCCGCGGCAATCTGTGATCTTTTGGGAGAATCACGCGTTGACGATCTACCAAAACGGCAAGCTTGGTGATCGATGGAGGCAGAACATTGTGAAGGAGAGGGAACGGAGCCACAGTCACCTGCGATGTAGAGTCATCGGCAACATGCTTGCCCCAAAGCGCTTGTGCTTCGACTGTAAGCTCTTTCAAGCTCGTCATCGAAGACAGATCCAGACAGTGCAGCTGCTTGCAAGATTTTCCGAACGTGTAAGCCTCCCGCGGGTCAAGAACGAGCTTCTCCAACAGGGGAAAGTTTTTAATCACGTCTCCAATGTACTTGTAGTCGATGGTCGTGTTCATGACATAGACATTCTTCATGTAGTCATTGCCCACGCCTGGCCAAATGATCCTCAGCGTCTTGAGAGCCTTGCAGGTCTTCAAGGACTGGCAGAACTTGGCGTCCAGATCGCATCTCCATAGGTAAAGCTCCTGCAATTTCGGCATGGGAGGCAGATTATCGTCATTGCAACCAAGCCGATACAGGGTGAGACGAGTGATGGACTGAAGTCGCAACATCGCATCGAAGGCACTCACGCCAACATTCAGAGACGTATCTCCCTCCCGAAGGCTGATGGATCGCAGTCTGCGTAGTGGCAGGGTGGCAGGCGTCGTGGATGAGAGGTCTTCGTCCTCGCCACGAAAGAGGGTATTGGGGCGATCCTGTGCTGCTTCTTCGATGAGGCCTTTCACCACGCTCATGGGGAACGAGACAGGCGCCGAAAGGTCAATGGCCTCGACGTTGGTGCACAACAAAAGCAACAAAGCGACCTGTGCATCTTCATGGCCGCTCTCTGCCTTTCCGAGGAGGGCTGGAAGTAGCTTCTGACCAAGTCCGACCTTTTCGATCGTAGTCTTCCACCACCTGTTGCACAAGTCAGCACAATGCATGTATGCCCCAGATGGAACACCAACCTATCCAGACCTTGGAAGTTGACATCCCACAAGCCGATGGTGACATTCTTCACCATGCGAGCTAGATCTGGTCTGCGGGCCAAGGTACGATTGAATGCTTGAAGTCCGGCGACAGGCTGTCCGGGATAGTTCTCGTACAAGAGTGGCCGAACAATACGCTCAAAACGCTTACAAGTACGCGTGATGCTAGCCAAAGTGGAAATGCCGATTTGGTGCTGCCCATCATCGTTATTGAGTCGTGGGAGCAACTGCTCATGGCTCGTAGCGGTGTAGATATTGACTGCTTCTGCGTCTCGATCTACGAAGTCGATGTGCTCATAACGGGCGTGGCCTAATACTTCTGGTAGTGGCGGCTGCAGGAAACTGAAGATGTGCTTCAGCAGTTCCTCGGGGAGATGGGTCTTTGTTGGGCTAGTGGTGGCCATACTGTCGTGATGTTACCACTTTTGGGATGGAGATCAGGGAAACAGAGAGAGATAAATTTTGAAAGACAGAGGAAGAAGACAGAGCCTTACTCTCTACTATGAGAGACGTTGAGGAACACCGCTAAGTCGACATGGATGGTAATCTGCACGTTTCCGCAAAGACTCCACCATTGCGAAGGCGATGCTGTCTCCGGGCGCCTGAATGAGAAAGCATTCGTAACGTCCGTAGCAATGCAGCACGGACTTACTTCCAAGGTTGCTTTCGAAGTACCAGAAGGATGGGTTCTTGCTACCTTGTCTCCAGAGGATGATATAGGTATTGCGACACTGAACCTGCCCCGGTCCCAAATCCAGTTTTGATGAATAGCATCGGCAAGCTGCAGCTGGCTCGTCATGGTGCCTGTGGCCATACCATCCAGGATCCATCAGTGAAGCAGCAATGCTGAACGTGATAAATGCTTGCCGCGTGAGATGGGGTCGAAGTCAATGCCGATTTGGATGGGAAGAACGAGAAGGGGGAGGGAGAGGTGTATGTACTGAGGTGTAGCAGAAGCAGGAGTGCCAGTGTCAGTGTCAGTGCCGATATCGCCTGCCAAGACAAGCATAAAATGTGCTGTTGGATCACGTGCCGTATCCAAAGCTTAGCATCGCAAACTGCGTGCTTTTTCAAAGGCAATATCGATTAAGTCAATTCAATTAAGTAGTTATTTAGTCTATATAGGTACTACTACGCTTTACCTTACTACTATTAATAACCGCCCTAAGCTAAAGCTGTTTTAGTTACCTAAATATAAGCTCTAGCCGGCTATATATCCTACCGTACTAAGTCTTTAATACGCTATTAATACGGCTAGTCGTCGTATTAGTAAATTCTTAGGTAAGTTTTACGCTCTTAACGCTACTACTAACGCTACTATTAAGCCTTAGCTTATTACGTACGTATCTATCTCGCTTCTTTACTAGCTACTTCTTTAGTATTACGAGTACGCTAGATATTAGCGAGTTCCTTATTAGTAACGTTACGCTAAGTACTAGTAGTAGCTCGCTAGCGCTACTACTCCTTACGCTAAAGTTATACCTCTAATTCTATAATAGTAATAGCTATTAAATCCTTAAACTTATCCTCTTAATTACTACTACTAGTACCGATTAAAATACTCTTTAGTAGAGCGAGAAGTCGCGGTTATCTACTACTAACTAGTCTTACTATCTATATTAATAATCCTATTAAAGTTAAACCGAGAGGACGGCTCGGTAGAGCTCGTAGTAGAAGTACGCTAGTACGCTAAGACGCTAGCGGAGGCTCCGCTCTACGGTTCTTAGGATTTAGTACTTTATAGCGGACTATCTTAGGTATAAGATATTAAGGCGTACGCCTATTATAATTAGCGGAGCGAGCTCTCTATATGTTAGTAATAGTATAGCTAAACTAGTTAAAATCGAATACCTCCTTAAATAGTAGGTCCTCGAAGTTCTTAACTCTAGAAACTATAATATACGATAGACTAGGTATAAAGTCCTTATTAGTAAGGCTAAGTATAGCTTAGGCTAGGGTTAATCCTTAAGCCTTATAAATTATAATAGCGTAGGTAATAGTAAGAGGGAATTGCTTACGAGTATAGGTCTTCTATAAGGGTATTATAAATAGGAATAACGTATATAACCGAGTAGTTAGTAGTATAGGTATAATATTACTTAAAGAGAGGAGTTCTCTCTTTAAGAGTATAAATATATACTCTATAGGTCTTAGTATTAGATTTAGCCCTCTTTCGGGTCTAAATCCGTCCTTCGGCCGCGCTATCGGCCGGGTAGCCTAATAATATCCCCCCCCCCGAAAATAGGCTGTCCTTAGCCTATCCTCCGCCGCGCCGGTAGTATTAATATCGTCGAGGTTACCGTATTTCGGCGCCGTATCGTAGCCTTAATTTATCCTTAAAATCCGCCTTTATATACCTTCTATTGTTATATACTTATAACCCTTATCTCCCTACCGGTAAGGCGGTAGCGTAACCTCTCCGCCCTATCGGTAAGGCGGTAAGGCGGTAGCGTAATAGCTCCGCCCTATCTAAGGCGGCGGCGTAACGTTACGAGTCGTTAGGCCTATTTCTACCCTTTCGTAGGCATAAAACTTAGTATTTACTACTATAGTAACCTTCTTATTAACATCTACTTCTACTACCTTCTATCGGTAGTAATTACTTTATATCTTCCTTCTATTCTTTAAGAACTTTAATAAGTCTTAGAACTCTCTCCTTATTATTTAGGAAGATAGGTTTAATATCCGCTCTTATTTAGGCCTAAACCGTCGCTAACTTTTCGTAGATTATAGCCGGTTTTAACCCTATTAATTTTATAAGCTAGTAGGGCGGCGGTAGTAGCGAGCGCCGCCGTCCTACCGTCTCTCCTATTACGCTAGCGGCTTAGTATAGCTTTACCGCCGCTAATACCGATCCGAACCTAGACGATAAGTTCCTCTACTCCGCTACTACC
>KZ110537.1:0-20111 GCA_002116395.1 Ramularia endophylla | reverse complement strand
AAAAAGGAGAGGATTATAGAGGCTACTACTATATAAAAACAGCTAGACAAGACTCTTTAAGCCTCTATACGTAAGCTAACTCGTAAACTAACTAAGTAAAAGGCTACTGTTATGTAGAAGTCCTTAATTGTAAGGCTTAAAATACCGGAGGGTAGATTTCTAGCTGTTTTAGCCCCCTAGCTAAACAAGCGTCTTATACTACGCTAAAAACTATAGGCTGCTTAGTAATTAAAGAACTGATTATTACGATAATTTTAAGCTATTAAACATGTAATTTAGTACGCTAGTTGTGTAGTAATCAATTGTTGAAGAGTGTTGGTAACGAAGGAGTTTAATGTGCATTACGTAAAGCGTGCATTACGTAGGCAGGACTTCTACCTTAGAGAGAGGCAAGGAGAGACGCTCTGTCTTCGCATAACCCTGCAAGATCATGTCTCCTCTACAACGATCTGTTCCAGGTTTTCTCACAGTCCGTCTCGTCGTCGTGGAATATTTCTTCACGATCTGTTGATCTTTGTAGACTCGACGCTTTAGCAGCTGATAAAGCAAAAGATATTGAATTATTGGTGGCTTGATTCCGCCTAATCAATATAGCAGCCACGGGGGCCATCAAATTAGCGAGTCATGTTTCTAGATTCATGTAGCTCGTCTTGGATGAGACTGTCGACTGTCTTTCTTGTTTCACAAGAGTATGTACGCGCTGTCGAGTCCTGATTCGAGCGGTACCTACTTTATATACCTACAAGGCTGACGAGTTCTTCGTCATTCCTGTCGTAATCTCCCCGCTCGTTTGTATTACTTTCGCCATTTCCCAATGGAGGAAGTGAGGTGGTCGCTGCAGCCACACCGATCCAGGGTTCATTAGAGTCAGGCCACGAACTACAGGAATAGTCCCGTCTGGTGCAGAAGCGCGGTACGGTCGTCGGTAATACGCAGATTGGGGGTTTGCAACTTCCTACGCGCTCACATTTCTTCCATACCTAGGTACTCTACCCAAAACTACACGCGTTCGAGGTGGTCGTCGACACTGGACAGCTGAGGAACGCTAGAGAAGAGGCGCATGAAAGTGGATTCCACATTCAAGCTGTTTGGTGGTGGACAAGAGGAGCTTACGGGCTGAGCTATACGAGACGAAGAAGAAAACGTGCATCGCCAGTGCTACCTACAATGCATGAGAGGTGGCGCTAGAATCTGGAGCGTGTGAAGGGTACACCGCAGGGCGCAGTATCGGACAGAGACTCTGGGAGCACAAGAGAGCGCAGGCTCGACCCAAGCTGGATCATGGCATACTCGGACCTGCGCTCGACCTGTACGCCGACTCTGGTCTCTCCGCTCATGACTTTTGAGTTCGAATTGGATTCTGCTGCTAGCCCACTGCCGCCCTCGCCCTTTTCTCCGCTCAACGAGGTACGCCCCGGTACAGGTACAAGCAATGGTGCGAATGGGAATGGAGAGGCGCGACCCAGCGGTGATGGTAAGGGAGGAGCAGGAGCAGGAGGAGCAAGAGTAGGAGATGAGGAAGCAGCGGGAATGGGTAGGCTCGATGCGAGATGTGGGATGTCGGGTCCAGCAGATGATATTGATGACTTTGCTCGCGTCATTGAGCTGTCGCTCTCGAGACCATCCACCTCAGCCGGCGACATGAGGCCACAGACGGCTGGTAGCAACAATGGCATGCCGCAGTTCCACTCCTCCTTGTTCCCACACAAGGTAGTGCCAGAGTCAGAGTCCGCGACTGCATCGCCCATCATGCCAGCCATGAGCAGATCCTTCATCGATAGTCGCGATAAGCCATACGGTCCTTCAACAACCCCGAGGGCGCCTATGATGCTGGCAAATCACAGCTCCCCAAGCTTGTTGAGACCGGAGTCGTCTGGCACTGGACTGAGGAATCCGACGCAAACCAGCATGAAAGACGAGTGGCCAAGGACAGACTATAGTGGTTCTACTGCCCGTCCTAGCACACGCGCGTCATCAGGTTCCCCTATAGTGACCATTGGAACACCATACCAGGCGACATCATCCACATTTCCCTTGCCACAGCACGTCCAGACAAGACCCAAGAACGACGAAACAGAGGCGATGGTGGCTGGCGTGAAAGTCCCCACACACCATACCTCCGCTTCCCCAAAACTGGCATCCAAGGCAGCGGCGAAGCCGGCGGAGTCGAAAAGGAAAACTCGCTTGTTGAACCCATTGGCTCTGCTGCAAAGGAGAAGGAGTGAACATCCCACTGACAATGCTGACGAGGAACGAGCACAGCGGCAAGCACAGGCTCAGGCGCTAGCTCGCCAAAAGGATGTCGTTGCTTCTGGAGTCAACAAGCCTCCGCCTGACTTTGATCCTCGAATCAAGGGCAAGGTAGTCCATGATTTCAGCGCACCAAGAGGCAAGCGTAACACTTTCGATGAGATGGATCTGCCCTTACCGCCGCATGGAGTGCACAGTTCTGCGAGTTCGGCTTTCGTATCTTCAAATTCGCCCATGTCTCCAAGTGGTTTCCCACCGAGAACTGCATCTTTAGTGAATCGAGGCCCACGAAACTACCAGACCGACAAGCCTGAGAGGAGAAGCGTGCATACGCCTGTGTTCGTTGAGCACTTGGGTGAGAATCCAGAGGCTGAGAGACGGATAAGTTCTATCCAAGCTGAGAATCTCGAAAACAAAGACTTTCTTCAACGAGCATCGAAGCAGTCTGCTGCGACAAGCCATTCCCAGGAAAGCGCTGTCCTGCCTCCATTCGCACGGAGAAGTCAAATACTGGATCCTCTCCAAGCTAGCCTGGTCCAAGACGGCGACTCAAAGCGATCGAGTGATCGTTCAACAACAGACAAGGATCCGGATACTTCATTCAGCTCTCTTGGCGATATCAGTCCCATAACTGCGAGAAGTAGCGCTCTTTTTGGCGCAGCCTCCCCAAATAGCTCCGGAAAGACCTCACGACCTGTCTCACATATCACACCACCTAATGAGCAGACTGCCCGACTGTCGCCACACTTGAGCAAAGCGCCATCACAGGAGAAACATCGCCGTACTCCAAGCGAGGTTACGACCAAAAGTTACTCTGTTATATTGGCACCTCCGGCCATAGAAACGATCAACGAAGGATCTCTTGATAGTTCGCCGGTGCAGCTTTCTGCGGGTACCTTTGCTTCGCAAGAACCACACGTAGTCACCCAGGGCATTTCGATTCAGCAGTCCAACGGAACTTCACAAGCTGCTACAGGAAGATCCTGCTTCCCAGCACCTCAGGCGCATCTCGACGACACACCCGAAACACCAACGCCCGTAAGAACGCCTGATTCACAATCACCTGGCAGCTCAAGAAAGCTTGTAGAGAAACGCGCGTCGGCAGTAGGCCACGGCAAGCGAGCTTCTACCACGCCAAAGAAACACGCCAGTAATGCATCAAGATTTTCATTTCAGCTGGGCGAAAGCGCTGCTCAAGAGCATGCGTTGGAGGAGAAACATCGCAAGATTGTGTCTAGCAGCGGACCGGCACAGCCAACACCTCGTGCACTCAGCCCGGATGAAGACGAAGACGATTACTTTGACGAAGATGCCATGGATGACATGGATGAGATGGAATTGCAATCTGAACAACGTGACGTTGATCGACCTGCAGTGCCTCCTCAGAGTTCACTGTACCTCCATCAAGCACGGCAAGCTCTTCAAATTCCAGAAAGTGATGATGGCTCGATGTACGGCGAAGACATCCCGGAAGTCACAGATGAGCGAGACGTTCCCTATGCCGACCACCCTGCGTTCCGTGCTCATCCAGCAATGGACCACCACTTTGCACGCAACTCTGCACTTCCTGGGACAAGCGAAGATTTCTCACATGACGGTTACTGGCGTGATAGCACACTTGACTCGTACATGAGAGATTCGTACTACTCATCCCAAAATTCGCAGCACTCACGCATGCAAAGCAAGGGATCGAGGACAACTGTTGATACAGAATCTGCTCTGAATCAATCGTCCAGTGTGCCATCGTTCCAAGACTACTTGTCTGCCAATGAAGGCGGCATCGGAGCAAATCGTCTATCGATGCCGCGATCGAATCTTCAGGTCTCAGCCACGTCGTCTCCTGCCAAAAAGCCTCGACCGCCTCTCCCTGCTCGAGACAGCGGCAATAGTGAGCGCAATCGTGTGGCCAGTGGAATGGCCTTTAGCTCAAACATACCCACACCGGGCTCGGAAAAGTCTCAATGTGTCGGCGATGATATGCAGAGCTCAGATCATCATGTTCGCGATATGAGCTTTTCAACTATAAGCGAAGCTCGGAGCAGTATCACCACAAACCAAGAACATTTGCGAGGAGCTGAGACCAACTCCTATAAACAGCCGCAGCCTTTCACCGCTTCTGCGAAGACCTCACGCCCTGCAATGTTGAATTTGGGCACCGTTGCCCAGAGTCAGGACGATAACTACATAGCAAGCCCGCAATTGAACAAAGAGACGCTCGCTGGTCTGGAACGTGGTTGTAGAACGCGAGAAAACGAACCACTGGCGTCTCCGAAAAGTTCCAAGAGCTTTCGCAGTGATGGCAGACGCAACGGATCTATCGGCGGCCTTAGCTTGGCCTCGCCCAAGAGTGTGTTCAGCCACAAGTCTGCCGGTAGTGACAGCTTTGAAGTATTCGCCGAAAGTAGTGGTCTGTCGCGGGTTGGGAGTCCCCAAATTGATCGCAATGTTGCCGGTGCGTTGTCGCCTAGTGGTGATAATGCGCACCAGCAACAGGAGGCTGGGAGGCCGGGAGAGCATGTTGATGGTGCTCATGTAACAACTGGTCTTGGGCTCAATATGTTCTCTGGATTCGACTTCGGACAGCCAATGTCTTGCGTCGCGAATACTTCGGACGACAACAAGACTACAGATGTGAATGCCAATACATTTGACCCCAGCAAGAGACAGGAACAGAAAACCCGATTCTCACTCTTTCCCACCCAGACGAACAACGGCAGCAGACCCGACTCGCGTGGATTACAAAAGGACGCCGCGCCGTTGCACATTACAATGCCGCAATCCAACCGTACCACAACATCACATTACTCGGGACTCAGCGATATGAGCCAGAGCACTGCTGTGCCAGGCGACGTGGCGAACTACTCTCCAGTGCGGTCCTCAATGCATCCAAGCTTCCAACCTCCGCGTGCCAGCGAAGCATTCAACGACAACAAAGACGACATGTACTTTGACGATGGCAACTTCGAGCAAGATATAAGTGCTCCTCAACAACCTGCTATTGACGAGAACGTCTTCGATGACGATGATTTCCTGGCCAGACCTGGTATGAATACCAGCCATCGAAGAGACATCAGCAGTGGAGCTTTTTCAGCTGCGAGTCTAGGAAGCGCTGGACCTTACCCGACCTTTGCAATGCCGAATGCTGCCAAAGCGCGCCAACGGGAGTCTCAAATGATGCTCGAGGATCTTGTTCTGCAAGAACCAGTTGATCCCAAGCTGATCCCGCAGCGTAACCCTTCGGAGGATGCGAGACGCTTGGGAACGAGTGACAAAGGCCCTCCATTGCCCGCAGAGCCTTCTACGAGCAAGGAGGGTTTCATGCACATGCAACGGAGTCTGGACAGCTACCATGCGGCGCTTGCGAATGCTGCTAACAAAGCAGCGGTCGATGGACGTTTTTGGCGTGCGCCAAGTTCAGCTTCAGGGCATAGTCTCGGTGTGATGTCCAAGCCCGAGGACGGAAAGAGTGTGAATTCTTGGGATGACAAGAGTGTCTACTCCAATGTTGAAGAAGGCGGTGGCGGTGTTGAGTTTTCTAATGCAAATGCAGAACGCAACGTACTCAAGAGTCCTCCGCGTGCACCTGGCATGGCGTTTGACTTTGGCTTTGACGACTTCAACAGTGAAGACGTCAACGATTACGATTACGACAATGACGATGACCTTGTTGCAGCAGCTAACGCTGAGGCTCTAGCAAGCGACGACGAAGGCTTCTACGGCCAGGAGTTCGCATTCTACGGCCGACCACGAGCCAACTCCAACGAATTTAATCCTACCATTGGCGGCTACTTTGGGGAGGAGGGCGATGATGGATTGAATCGGAATAAGAGTCTGAGAGAACCGAACCTGACCCCAATCACGGAACGCTCAGAGTTCTCGACTCGTAATTCAGTCATTGGTCTAGGTCTGGGTATGGGCGGTCAAGCGCTACATGGACCTCCCAGCGCTGGTCTTTACGGCGCACACTCACCTGCGCTGGCGCGGATGTCCGTCACGCCGCTCATGGAGAATGAGGTGTCTTTTGATGAGCTGCGGAAACTCCGAGGCCAGGCTTTTGGCGGCGGCGGCGGTAAAAGTCTTCAGAGCAACAGTGCTCGCTCGAGTGCGCAGTCTTTAGAAGGCTTACTCATCCCGGGACAAAGTGCAAGACCTGGAATGTCCAACTCACAGAGTTATACTGGCGCTGCGGCTGGAACACATTTCAACTTTGCCTCTGGTACAGACAGCAGCGGCTCGAGTAATCCTTCGAGCGCACCTGTCCTCGGGCAAGCATTTCAAGATAGTCCTCCTTCAGCGACTTCCAGCCAGGGAAATCCGTTTTCGATGGATCTTGACGCTACGCCGAGAAAGAAATCGCAGCAGCCCGTCCTTGATCCGGCAACGGTGAAGAAAGTTCCAAGGGAGTCCATGCTTAGCCAGAATGATGGTCAGAGTTCACACTCGCGGCAAGGCAGCGGGGCGGACTCAGTCACTTATGTTCGGGAACCGGGGACTCCGGGATGGGTCATGGAACGACGACGTACGAGCGAGCAGGGTCAGCTGCAATTGATTGGGAGGGAACTTGTACAGGGAGGGTGGATTTAAGAGATCGAATAGAAGTTGAAGGTCAACCCTTTTTGTGAATTTGTTTGAAAGAGCTTTTAGCGCGGGCGTTTTTGTGTCGAAGACTTTGAGAAGATATAGCGGAGCGGAGCGTTATGTACATCAAACGGTTATGGGCTACATATTGTGTTGAGTAGTGTTTGACTGATCTGGTGCAGCGTCTTGGCCATGTATTGCATATTTAGATATATATGAGATCAGAGAAGACACGAGACGAATGTTGCAAGACACTGGGAGTTGTTTTCACTTGCCTTATCATGTATGCTCTCACTCCAAGGGGCTCCTTTCTTTGCGGGTGTTGTTCGGCTGGGCACGGGATCTGCGCTGAGTTAAGGTGTCATCCATCTATGCAAAACCGCTCGAGAGGCTTTCTACGAACATGCTCTCTCCACTTTTGCACCCGCCGTTACAAAGTCGAACCGACGAGTTCGTGACTTTGCGCATGGACTTTAGAACTAAGCAAGGGACCCAGGACGAGAAATTGGCGCTGCTTCACCTCCCAACGTCCCAGGCGGCACAGGTGGGCGTGGCCGTGATATCATCGTCTGCTGCTCTGTCTCCAGATTCTAGAGCGATCGGATTGACACGCGTGAAGCGTGTGAGACCACCATTTCTTGCGATACCGATACCAGGGTCGCCGCGCAGGCGCCCACGGTCTCGATCTGCTCGTCAGTCACTTTGGTGGCCAGGCGATGAGGGGAGGTAGGTCAACGAATGCATTATCGACCCTTGCATGTATCCACACGGACGAGCTTGGCAATGGTGGCACAACATGTGGTCGGGTTCACAAGCGAGCGCCATCTTCCCTCTTCCCGTTGATCTTCAGGAACACCCGATGCCAATCCTTGAGAGTGCATGCGGCTCGCCGACGAGAATAGCGACAATGTAGGAGCTCGTACGGAATCGTTGACGTGCCGACGACGCGAGCAGTCGGGTTCACTGCTTGAGCGGCAATCGGGGTGGTTTGTAGTGGTATGTTTGTCCTGCTAGCCCCCTCTCGTCTGGCACGCGGCATCCAGAGATGGATTCTAGCATGTATTACAAGGGTCGTGTCAACTTTCTCATGGAGGTGTACTTTTCGATTAAAAGTGCAGGAGGTGACGCTTCTTTAAGTTGGCTCGTTCCTTCCTCTCATTCACTTTTACCTTCTCTTCGTCACCTCACCTCTTGATCATATTGCATCTACCTCTTCACCTGCGGCACTACCAAGTCTTTTCTCCAAGACAGCGACATCTCATCCTTCATTATGCTGCGGCTTTCTTTCTTCGCGGCGGCCCTCGCTGTCACTCAAGCAGAGCAAAAGGTTTACAGCACCGAAGCATGCATTACGAATCACCGACTCGCACAGTCTGCTCTGTCATCTCTTCCGACCTCTACGAGGACATCAACGCAGACTGTCAGCCAGACTATCACTACCTGCGGAACCACTACGACAACAACGACCATCACTCCTGATCCAGTCTCTCTCACCAAAGAAGGCTCTGGCAATGTGCTCAAAGCACGAGCAGCTGTCACAGAGCTGGCAGCTGCAGACGATGTCACATGTTCTACAACCACAACGATGTAAGTTCTGTCACAACAGCTTTCTTGGAAACATTGTACTGATCAGACCAAGTTTGACTGGAGCTTCCACGCTTTATACGGGTGAATACAGTAGCAGCGTTGCTAAGCGTACAGCGGCTGCTCTTGATAGCCGTGCACCGTTCGGCAAGGCTCGCAACCCTCTGCTGGGGAAAGTGCTGCATCGCTTCGGACAAAGCGCCTTCAATGATAATCAGAACGCATTCGCTGTGGACTGTCTAGCACAAGTCACCACCTACGAGATTTCCACATCGACCATCCAAGATCAGACCGTAACTGAAACTGTGACCGCGGCAACACCGACAATTTACATTACGCTACGAAACAAGGCCGTCGACGACAGCGAACCGGTTCCAATCACCACAACCATAACTGCACAGCCAACAGACAATGTAGCTAGTGGTATTTGTACAGTCACAGCTGCATCGACCACAACTACGCAACACCTGAAGTGTGCGCCAACGAACTTGATCTCGCAGGTGGACGGCTACGGCATTGGCGAGACGCAGGGAGACTCTTCGAACACTCGTGGCCTCGCTCCAGGATCGGATCCAAGTGCGTGCTGTCAATTGTGCCTTGACACGGATGGATGCGCAGCTTCGGAAGACGACCCGGACGCTGGAAACTGCTTCTTGTGGTACACGACTCCTACTTGTGGACTGGGGTTCAAATACGCGGCGGGATCTCAAGAACTGGCTGCTGGCGCGGGCTTCTTCGTACAGACAGGATGCGGTACGATTGAAGAGACGGATTCCTAGAGCCCTTGTGGCCTGGACTGGGCGGTTAAAGCCGACGAGTGTATAGCTAATGAACACTAGACGGCAGAAGACGCCAGCGACCAAAGCAAGGATCGCATTTCATGATGATGAGAATAAAAAGCAAATGAATTCGCTTGCCGCTACTATCAGAAGGCAAAACTCAAACAACTTTCCCATGCGTTGGTGATGAAATCTCGCAAGGCTGTTTGCGACATTGGGTCGTACACCCGAACTGGTTGACGCGGCTCTGAAACCTGGCAGAATGTCGTCAGCAGCGTTTCCTTTCCAGTCGCATCACACATTCGCGACTACTATTTCTTGAAGTGCATCTTCGCTCTTTCTACACCATTTCTAACCTTTGAACCACTCGATTGTGCTGTTGTACGGTGCTGCAAGGAACATACCTGGGTAGTCACGGAATTAACGAACGGCGATAAGCTTGAAGCGAGCAACATGGAACCGCAGTGCATCCCAGCCAAGACAGGTACAGCTACGTATCTGCCCGCAGGAAAAGTGTTGAGGATTATCAACACATCCGGCTCACAGGTCGTTGATACGTGGGCATTTGCTTTACCGAAACCAGATCAGAAGAAAGGCGACACAGCACAAGAGACAGAGGACGAGGAGGTGAAAAAGGAACAGGAAAAGCAAACTGGCTCAAATACATCATCTCCGGAAAGGAGCAAGCAAAATGCCTCGAAATCTCCTCCCCAAAAAAGGAGCAAGCGCTCATCCGAGCTACCTTCTCAGGAGGACGCTGAGAAATCAACTCGGGAAGGCTTGACTCAAGAGAAGAAGAGCGGCGAAGAGCAGCCCAAAAAAGGCACATCATGGAGTGGCTACCTTCCAAGCGTCCCCAGCGTTCCAAGCGTTCCATCCTTGGGATTTGGTGGCAAGAAAGAATCCGAAGTGGATCGACCCGAAGCAGACGCAGCAGAAAGCAAAGAAGAACAGCAGAAGAACTCGAAGACTTGGTCATCATATTTCAAAGCTGGAAAGGTTGTGCATCCGCGACTTCAAAGGCGAACATGGCTGACCATCATTCCTTTGACAGGGTTTCTCTTCATACATACCTCAACAGGCTTCAGATACAGTCAGTCAATTTGCTGGATATGTAGGTGATCTGTGAACATGCATTGTTTTGAGTCTGGCATTGACGACTACTTCAGCATGCACGCGATAACAACAAGACATATCTGCAGCAGTTGCAGGACTTTTCGAAGACACCCGTGGGAGCAGCAGGTGCGAGACGTGACATTGTCAGCGTGAGAGCATAGAACTAACTGCTTACTAGGTATGGCTGCAATGACGGGTGGCGGCTATGGCAGCACTTTGTATGCAGGATACTCAGCATGGAACTCGAAACACGCAGCCGACGTACAGCCGATGGAGTTTCTTTCTATGGCGCACTCCCGCTCAAGCACTCTGCACCTGGTATGGTATCTGTGTATGACATGTGTCAACAAAACGCGCTGACAATCAGTACAGGTACCGCAGGTTAATGATACGCTGGTCACAAACACCCGTCAACCGATCCTTACGCTCGTCGAGGACACTTCACCAGGAACCCATGATACCTTGATAGCAGCCTGCGATCCCGTCCGTTACCAGCAATTGGGTGCTACCGATTGGGAACAGCATGGCTCTTGCGCCGAGAACCTGGTTCTTGCCCTCAAAGAATTGAACGAGCGGGCAGGTCTCAAAGGAGCCAAGGCAGTCGGCGCAGAGGTGTCAGTCAATACTGTTCCAGCTCCGTTGAATCTGTTCATGAATGTGCCCTGGGAAAAGGACGGCGATCTCGGGTTCGGGAAACCCAAGTCAAAACCTGGTGACTATGTGCGCTTTCTCGCTGAACGAGACGTTGTTGTCGTCATGTCGGCATGTCCCCAAGACTTGACCGACATCAACAATAAGGAGATTCATGATGCCCACTTCGTCTTGGAGGATGCCGATGAAACGGTTCAAGATCTCAAGAAATCAAAACCGAGGAAGAAATCCATGCCACGCAAGCTATCCTCATCACAAGCGCCGACTGCCGCTGGAAACGCAGAAAACAAGAAAGGTGCAGAGCCAGCAAAGAAATCTGCTGCCAATACGCAGGAAAGTTCGCCAGCACAAGCGTCGCAACCGTCGCAGGACACACCTTCTCAGCCCACCAAGAAGAAGCCCTCGCAATCCACTTCACAGAAGCCTGCACAGAAAGATTCTCAGCCGGCTGGCGTTCCCCGACCAAGAAAGAAGCCGACGCCGCCCTCTGCTGGTGCTGCTACCAACGGCGAAGCTGCTCCACCTGCGGAGAGAAAGAAGCCTCGTAAGCTGCAAACAAGATCGCAAGCAGCTACAGCAAAGTAGAGCTTCCAACATGTACCTGTTCGCCTGCAATTTACTATTGGAAACCCTAGTGGCGTTGTCTTCTCGGAAACATGGACTGGTTCACACGGTCTCCCACGTTCACTCTTGTGTCCAAAAAACTGTCAATTATCTGTCAACTCGAGAACAGCAACAACATTACCGTATGATGAAATGCCGGGAAAACGCGATCGCCATGTCTTTATGTCCGCTATCTCACGGTGTTTGCACACAGCAGTAGGACCGAGGCATGGTGATCATGCTCAATTCTTCCAAGCGAGCGAGGTAGCTTCGAAGCGGGTGTCCTTATGTGCAACTAGGGAATGTGGACCGCATAGTTGGCTATACAGCGATTCGTTGATCGTTGAATTATAATATCGAATGCATCGGGTGCCCACACAAGCTCTAATCTCAGTATAGCTCTTGGAGGAATAGGTCGGACCTCCATCTGGAACTATTGTTCCCATATGACCACTATAGGACATATTTCCGTGATCGACGACGTGGAGATCAATTCGAAACTCAGACTACACGACCATGTGGAGAGCAATTATCCCGGACGTCCAGCATATCAATTCACGTTTCATACATATTGTAGGTGTTTGGGTATCTTTGCCAAAGCATCACGCATCCGCACCCTCCAGCTGGTCAACGACTTCATCATGCTTCTCTACGCTTTATCACTGGTATGGCTGACTGCACATGCAACACTGACATACAAAGGTGTTGATTGGAGCTCGCTCCTCGTGGAAGAAGCGTCAGGCCAAACATACCAGAACACTGCCGGCACCACCCAGCCGCTGGAGACAATTCTCAAGGCCAGTGGAGTCAACACCGTCCGTCAACGACTGTGGGTCAATCCCACTGATGGCACCTATGACTTGGACTACAACTTGGAGCTTGCAAAGCGGGCATACACCGCAGGATTGGGCGTGTACCTCGATTTTCACTATAGTGACACTTGGGTGAGTAGTGATTCACTTTGAAAGAGGCTAAAAGACTCACTTACACATCGCTAGGCCGACCCTTCGGATCAGGTAACGCCAGCTGCATGGGCAGACTACGACATCGGCGACCTCGCGTACAAAGTGTACAACTATACTTTGGCAACCATGAACTCCTTTGAGACTGCTGGCGTGCCTTTGAGTCTCGTTTCAATTGGAAATGAGATTACGAGTGGCATGCTGTTTCCGTTGGGTGAAATCAGCAAATCAGGAGGCGCATACAACCTGGCACAGCTTCTTCACTCTGCTTCTGCAGGTATCAAAGACTCTGACCTATCGACACAGCCCAAGATCCTGATTCATTTGGACAACGGATGGGACTACGACACACAAGAGTATTGGTATGATCTCGTTCTTGGCGAAGGTCCTCTCACCACCACGGATTATGATGTGCAAGCCGTCAGTTATTATCCCTTCTACAACTCGGACGCTACACTCGCATCCTTGAAGTCCAGCCTTACCTCAATGGTCGCCAAATATGGAAAGGAGGTGATGGTGGTGGAAACTGATTGGCCATTGGAGTGCTCGAGTTCGGCATATCCATTTCCGTCTGACACAACAAGCATTCCTTTCTCGGCGGCGGGACAAACAACCTGGCTGAAAGATGTCGCATCTGTGGTGACAGCCGCAGGCGGGAACGGCTTGTTCTACTGGGAGCCAGCGTGGCTGAGCAACGCTGGTCTGGGCAGTAGTTGCGAAAGTAATGTGATGGTCGATGATGATGGCAAAGCTTTGAGCAGCTTGGCTGTGTTTGAGTCGCTTTGAAGCGCTAAGTAGCAAACAGACACAATTCCTGACATGGAGCAAAGGCTTGGGCCGCCAAGGAGGATGCGTAGAGCAAGAGTAAAATAAGATTGTAAATCAGTACTGTCTCTCTTGCGTCCGGTTGATCAAACTTGAAATCCACTTCGCTGGAGACTTGGGCGGGAAGCGGCAGCGGTGAAGTCATCTCAGCTTTGTCTCACACGCTCCGTGACTTGATACCCTAAAGTCAGGGGAAGCCCAGATATGCAAGCTATAAGGCTTGTCAAAAAGGAAGTGTTCGATGGCTTTGGTATCACTCTATCAAGCACTGGATCTGGCCAGTGATATGTCGGCTTTCTGCGATGACCAAAGCTGCTGGAGTGAATATTTCTGTCGCCTTGCCGAAGCTCCAGAGCCCGAGCAAGAACTTCTGACTCTGCGTCTCTTCGAATGGTCCACAGGCGAGATAGAGGCTCGTCGGGAGATCGTGCTGGATTCAGCAGCAGCTTTGATCGACCGAGACACCGATGTCAACATCAACTGTCCTCTCCGAGTTGTAGTGCTGCCATACAAAGTGAGGCACCGCCCGGAGCTTGCAGTTTTCAGATCCATATTTAAGCATTACGCATTCACCCTTTCGAGCGTATGTGAGCGATTGACGGCGGTCACACACTCATTTGGTACCCGAAGTTATCGAGCGGACAGGGTTGAGGTGGCGTGGAGTCATTTTCTGTGCAAAAGCGTCGCCATCGAATGGAAGGATACAGTGCCTTTTATCGTCGATCATTACACAAGCCCGAGCTTGCATCGAAAGCCTGGCTCCTGGATTTCGGCAGACTTTCACTTGCACGTTAGGACACGGAGTGATGAGTCCAAGTGTGTAACACTCCTCTTGTTCGGTGCTCCGGACCCAGTCATTGCTAGGTTTCGCAGTCTTTTGGGCCACCCGAGCTGGAGGGATGTTATCGAGGAGCCTTTTTTGTTGTTTCTGATCATCTGGGAGCAGCTATACCGTATCGTCGACAGGAATGTAAGAGTCACAAGCATACAACCTACAACTTGACTATGCTGACGTAGGAGATAGGCCTGGGAGCTGTCAGAAGTGTTCCGTCCAATGGAGAAAGCTACTCTGCAACGAGCAGCCGCCACGAACTCCGATGTAACCAACGAAGCGCGTGCTGTGGACTTCACGGGACTGCACATCGTCTCCAAGCACATCACATATCTGAACGAAGCTGTTGAGGCCGCGCTGCAAACACTTGACAACATGCTCACACATATCGACCATATGCAGAAAGCAAAGCCTGAATCCTTGTCATCTTCGATGGTGACGTCCTTGACGTATCGCAAATACAATTACTTGTCAACCCAGCTGAGACTTCGAAGCTTGGAGAAGGGTATGGCCAACGTGATCAGCCTCTCCTTCAACTTGGTCACTCAGCAAGACAGCCGCGTTATGCAGAACGACTCTCGGGCGATGAAGGCTATAGCTATCCTCACCCTGATCTTCCTGCCAGCAACAGGGATCAGTTCCGTCCTAAGTACGCCGTTCTTCGACGTAGACTTTGGCTCACAGGATAAATGGTTGCAGGTTGCAAAGAGGTAAGTGCCGTCACCTGGTGTAAATGTTCCTGCTGACAAGATGCTGGCAGCTTTTGGATCTTCTGGGTCCTCGCGATCCCGTTGACCTTCATCATGTGCGGTTCGTGGTTGTGGTGGTACAGAGAAGCCAAGCTCAGACGTATAGGCAAATCAGACCAAGTCGGTGGCGGCTCTCACTGGCGTCATCCTCGCTGAGCCCGTATATCGTCTGCAATGATGGCGTTGCTTCGCAGACGCAGCCGTGGAAGATGCAATCGCAAGCACCAAACGTCGCCAAACAAGCTCGAAGAGGCTGCTGCTTTGGCCACTTCCGTGCTGCTGCTGATCCTGCCCAGGCTGTATGTAACGGAGGAAGCAAGAACAGAATCTCGCCATTAGCGGATGAGCGACCGGTGTGAGCTATGTTGTCATGCGCGATCATCCTGTTTTTCCTATATCACTAGTGCCAACGTCTTCCCTACCCAGACAGACCACAGTCAGTGTCAATAGACAGTGAAAAGATCTACCGGAATCCAAGGTGACAGTCCTCACGCAAGCCGCCGCTCTCCGGCTCTTACAATAGCGACTATAGCAGTAAGCAGGACTCTAGCCTGTTTAAAGAGAGCTAGCTGCCCGCGAGAGAGCGACAGTCTGCGTGAGATTACACCTCGCAAGGCTGGCACATTTTCACTGTCTATTGACACCCGCTGTGGACGGCAACTTGGGCTGCAAGCTGTCGCGGAATGTCATTTTTTCCGAGGATGTAGCCCACCACGAGCCTGCAGT
Organism: Ramularia endophylla; assembly: GCA_002116395.1. NCBI lineage: Eukaryota > Fungi > Ascomycota > Dothideomycetes > Mycosphaerellales > Mycosphaerellaceae > Ramularia > Ramularia endophylla. The sequence goes on along the minus strand of KZ110537.1, from coordinate 4,456 downwards.
CTCCTCGCTTGTTTCCTAGTCAATGTTCGCCAGGAGCGGAAGTGACCACAAAAGACCTCTACTTCTTGGTGAAGGATGCGAAAGGACCCTTGTCAATGCACGCTCCGTGTGGTATAGGATGGTCAGATCAAGATGAGTTGCGAGCTCGTTCGGGGATCTTGCAAATCCGATGCATCTGAGAGAGACCATGCAGACTCTTGCTGAGAGGATCCCAACATCTCATCTTGCCGAGAGCTGCGATCCTCCTCGTTGAGAGAGCTCACCGATGATCATCAGCTCGCTGCGATCCTGCTCGTTGAAAGAGCTGACCGATGATCATCGGCTCGCCCATGGCGCGAAGACAAACATCCCGCAGGACCTCTTGTGGTGCTTCTGCAGTTCGAAGGGCTCACGCGCGTCTGGCGCTGTCAGCGCCTCATGCTTCTTCGCTGCGTCCTTTGCAAGCCGTGACAAAGGTCTAGAGGAATGACTTGCTCGGCCGACACTATGTTTTGTTGGGATTCCTCAGAGGCCGTGTAGTTTGACAAGTTCCCTGTGCCCCGATATAATGATGATGCGATTGGCCGAGATTTGATCCTTCGGGACTATGACTCCGCTCCCCTCAGCAATCGTACCATTTCTCTGACTTCTGCAACATCAGGCAGTCCGGCAGCGAGTGCTGAAGATGGATTTGAGGAAGAGCAAGACGAATGCATGACCGTAGCTCCAGTGACACTCTGTATCAGAGCAAGATTCGCAGCCCTTACGCCTCCCCCAGGGATGATGCAAATCCTACCCTGAGACTCCTTTACAAGCTCACTCAGTCCGCCGACTCCTTCGTGAGCATTGGCCTGTCCTCCTGAGCTCAAGATAGCCTTGCAGCCGCAGCTGATGACATCCTCTAGAGCATCGCAGGGCTTCATGACCTCGTCGAATGCTCTATGGAAGGTACAGGGCTTGGGATGAGCAAGTCGGACCAGCTCAGCTGTCCGTTTGATATCTACCCCCTGAACACGGTCCAATATTCCAAAGACGAAGCCGTCGGCACCCAGTTCAAAGGTTTCGAGGTCGGCCTGCATGCTGGCATATTCAGCGTCCGTGTACTCGAAGTTGCCACCGCGAGGTCGGATCATGACAAAGACCGGGATTGAGACTCGGGCCTTGACCTCCGTGAGCCATGCTAAAGGTGGCGTCGTTCCTCCTGCGGCTTGGTTTTCGCATAATTCGATCCTGTCAGCACCATTGTCGGCTGCTATGATTGCGGATTGAACGGAAAAGCAAGCGACCTCCAGCATGCCGACTCACCGAGGGATCAGTCTGAGTTTCGAGCCAAGTGCAAATGTTGAAGGATGCTGTTCTCGTTGTTGTTGATGTCTCGTGCATGTCAGTTTTGTGCTGTCGGCATGAAGTGGGGCCTTTCTCGGCAAGCTCACACTTGGGCGATCACTGTAACCAGTTCACATGGGAAGTCGTGCTTCCGCCTCGGGTTTTATAAGTACGTGGGAAAGAAATGAAAATCACAATGAAACTGACAAGTCTTGTTCAACAAGACCTTTATGCAGTTCCTAATAGTATTACCGCCGCCGAATTAAACCTTCCTTCACTCTGCGACCCACACTGCGGCCATTCCCATGCCCGTCCCAACACACATGCTAGTCACACCGATCTGCTTGTTTGTCCGCTTCAGCTCGTAGAGCAATGTGCTAACTTGTCTTGCGCCAGTGCAGCCGAGAGGGTGGCCAAACGCAATAGCACCTCCCTTGGGGTTGATCTTCTCCTGAGGAATCTCAAGCTCATTAGCGCACCACAAGCATTGACTTGCGAATGCTTCGTTGATCTCGTAGATGTCGACATCATCTTTGCTAATGCCAGCCTTCTCGAGTGCTAATGGAATAGCTTTCCACGGTCCGATTCCCATGAGCAGAGGAGCAACACCGACAACAGACGCTGCAACGTACTTGCCCAGAATTTCCTGGCCAAGACGCTCTGCTGTGCTTCGCTTCATCAACAAGACCGCTGCAGCTCCGTCAGAAATCTGCGAAGCGTTTCCAGCGTGGATGGAGCCATCTTTAGAGAACGCTGCCCTGATCTTGCCCAGACTTTCAGCAGTGACTTCCCGCACACCATCGTCACGGCTGACTGTGAGTTCCTTTTCCTCGTCCGTCTTTGGGTCCGTCCACTTGACCTTCAACGGGACGATCTCCTGGTCAAAGAGACCTTTCTTTTGTGCGTCAATGGCTTTGCGATAGCTCTCGGCGGCGAACTTGTCCTGGTCCGATCTCTTGATACCCTTATCCTTGGCCATCTGCTCGCTCAACTGTCCCATAGGGACTTGACACTCGGCCGCAGACTTGTGACCTTGGAGAGCCTCGCTGAACTCGGTCACAGCTCCAGGCCCGTATTGTGTGCTCATAGACTCAACGCCAGCTGCAACGCCAACCTCGTACATGCCAGCACGGATTCCATTTGCGATTTCGGCGCAAGCCTGCAGACCGGAGCTGCACTGGCGGTTCAAGCTGTGGACAGCCGTTGACTCGGGGAAGCCTGCAGCGAGAGCAGCAGCGCGGAACTCAGTAGCACCGCCACCTGGTGCGAGAACGCAGCCGACGGCCACATCCTCTACTAGGCTAGGGTCGATGCCGGATCGCTCAATAACGGCTTTGAAAGCGCCGGTGAGGAGGTCGGCGCCGGCGGTGTCTTTGAAGCCACCCTTGCCGCCCTTGGTCAGGGCAGTGCGCAGTGCAGCGGTGACGACAACATCGTCGGGGTGTTTCTCGAGGAGTGATGGCTTGCCGGAGGCCTGCATCTGGCCTGCGACCTGCTGAATGCGGGAGCGCGCAGCCTGGTTGCTTCCGGTTTGATTCATGTTTGTTTTAGTGTGTCTCTGGCGGGTTGTGATGAGTGCAAGGAGTGGTCTTTGGAAGGAGAGAGGGATGCTGTGAAGAGATAGGAAGAATTCACAAAAGATCAGCTGTTGTCTTCTCACTCTCACATGTGTGCTTGCTTCTGCTTGCTCGTGAAAGACCGAGGCGCCGAGGCATGCTGGAACCACCCGTCTTTCGGCGCTCAGCGCATACCTTAGGTAGACCGAGCACGTCTACGTCCACTCCCGGCAGCATACAGAGGATGATATAGATGCCTGCCTATCAATGCAAAGCAGTAAGTGAAGAGCAGACAGACCCGTCGAAGTGAGGGGGATAATCAAGAGTGAGTGACTCAGCTGAAGCAAATTGCCGAAGCTTAGCCTGCATAGCATCTTCGCGAATGGAGTCTATAGTAAACCCGACCGCTTGAAAGTGTGACGCGACCGCTTAAAAGCCGAGCTAATTAGAGCGTATGTAAACAAACGTTAGTAGATAGGGAAGCTTTATTATACAAACTTCTTATTACGTACGCGATACTTTATAGTACGCTTTTAAATTTCGAAAATTTTATCTAAAGCTTCTATATTCTATTTTAAAAGCTTTCTTCTTTACCTTCGACTATACCGTTGAATTTTTTTTACCTTTCCGAACTCCCTCCTATTCCCTTCCGAAAGCTTTCTAATAGCCGCCGCGCGCCTTACTTACGACTCTAATACTACGGCGTATAAGGCTATATACCTCTCTAATACCCCGCCCTTAGTATATCGGCTTTCCGAATACCCTCTAAATACCTTCTAACTACTTTCTAGATACTTATTAAGACTAAGCTACTCGTTATCGCCGCTAATATAGTAAGTAGCTAATTGCTATTATATCCTTTTCTAATCCCCTTCTAATTACTTTCTAGGCTAAGGTCTATATTAGTAAGGTATAGTACCGCTACGTCGACGCTAATAGTAATACCTATAATATAAGAAAAAAGACTTTCTATTTACCTTCCGAATACTTTCTAATCCCCTTCTAGAAGTCCTTTAAGGAGTACGACGGCCTTATACTATATATACGTAAGCCCGTCGCTAAAGGTAGTATTCCTTTCTATTATCCTTTTGAATTCCTTTTAAAAGCTTTTAGCCGGCTACGCCCTTACTATTACTAAGACTAAAGATAAGGGCAACCTAGCCGATATTATAGAGGCCTAGAGTACGTATCTATTCTAAAGGCCCTCCGAAAGTATTCTAAATACTTACTTATAGTACTAGTAGCTTTCTATAAGGAGGTAATAGAGACCTACGACGCTAAGAAGGTAATCTAATCCCCTTCTAAACGCCTTCCGATTTCTTTCTAACTCTCTTCTAGGCCGAGATAGATTAGGCTACGGCTGCTCTTAAGTAGGCTACTCTCGCGCTACGCGTAAGTTTAAAGCTTTCCTTTCTCTTTTTAATTACCTTCTAATTGCTTTCTAGACCCCTACCTCTAACCGCTAGCGCGGTAACCGCTATACGGCTCCGGCCGCTACGCCTACCTACGTAGAGAAGCGTAAGTTACTTAATTCTAATCTAATTGCCCTCTAATTCCCTTCTAATTACTTTTAGGCTACCTCCGCGATAGCTATA
>KZ110536.1:0-24964 GCA_002116395.1 Ramularia endophylla | reverse complement strand
CTGTCTACTCCTCTTTCTAGTAGACGATGTAAGACTTTTATTCCGCTTATTTAGTTACGTTGTTAGCGTACTATTTATGTATTGTTTACGGCTTAATTTAAGTATACTAGCGATTTCTAGCGTTTATAGCGTATTTTGCGACCGTACGGCAACACCGTACTTTAGCGTTTCTATACTATTAGTGTACTAGTTAGATAGTTAGAAAGAATCAGAGTGTTTTACTCTATATCCGGAGTACTTTCTAGCGTATCAATCTATAGTAATCTTACTATATAGCGTACTTAACAGTTTATAGAGCCGTATCGAGTATACTAACTCAACTACGCCTATCGCGTACATTAAGAAACTATTAGTTCTTCGACTAAATCTAATTGTCAATTACGCCTAGAAGCGTACCTACGAAAAGTAGCGTTTAAGGGCTATACTAAGACCTCCGTCGCGTTCTCGAGTCATCTCGAATCTATTAAGATTGCCGTAGAGGCACCTCCGTAACCTAATATCACTATGTTCATTAGCATAGTACTACAAAATACCTCGTACAAAGAAGCGTAAGAGTTAGAAGTACGATACTAAAGATATAGAGTTTGCTATTACCGCTTAAGACATCGTAAGTAGCTAATTTACTAACAATACTAATCCTATAACATATGTCTGATTCTTTATAAGCTAAGACTACCCTAAAGGTCGACCACCTCGTAGAGTAGAGACACGACAGGGCACTAGCTCTTTGTTCTCCGGAAGTACATCTTAGTTAGGTTCTTAAGATAGTTAAGGGCCGCCTTAAGAACCTATCTCCCTTACCGGCAATAGGGCGTTTTTAAGAGTTCTAAGGCTAGTATAGTAGCCTCTATCTCGATAATAGGCTAAAGTAGTACGAGCCTTTAAAAGAGATATTCCTTACCTAAACCTCGCTAAGTTTAACCGCGCTATCGTAGGCTAGCCGTTATCCTTTAGGTAGCTAGCTTCCTTTATAGGGCCTTCGACAAACCTAGCCTAGGCTAAAGTAGAGATCTCTTAAGGCACGCCTACGGAACTTAACAAGGTTACTAAGGCTAAGAACTACTTCTACTCGCTAATCGAGCGATATCCTAAGCTAGAGCTAGTATAGTAGAAACCTAAGATAGAGCCGTATTAGAGTATAGCTTAACTACGAAGGACCTTCTAACTTATAGGACTAAGTCTAAGACTAGCCTTAAGCCTATTAAGAAGTCTATCGCTACAATCTCCCTATCCCTCTAAAGCATTAGTTAGTCTATTAAGTATAAGTAGGAGCGTTAAGGACTTTACGAGTTTCTAGGAGTAGGCGGAGAGTCCTAAGTACTAGGAAGCTATAGAACGAGAGCGAGCCTAAAGTTTCTACCGTAAGGAGTAGGCTAAGAAACGAGGCATTAGTAACTCTAGTAACCCTAGTAGTATAGAAACCTTACTAACTATAGGACGTACTGTCGCGAGTTATAGTAGGATCGCCGCACTAACCTCTACTCTACTACTAGCTTTAGAGTCCTCGGAGGACTCTTATTAGATAGCTTTCTCTCTAGAACAGTTAAGTTAATCAAGCCTCTAAAAATTATAGTAGTACCTAGCTACTACCGTAGCCTTAGCGGAGGACCCGTCGCGAGTCGCCCTCCTATTAAGTAGCAGCTAGGCATCTATCTCCTTAGTACTTAACCCCGCCGCCGTAGCCGTAGCACGTATTATACTACCCTCGAGCCTACTAGTATCGAGTCTACTAGGTTCGAGCCATTTAGGCTCCGACAAGCCGAGTCTATTAAAGTACTCTAAGAGTAGCTCGAGTATATATTCTAGACTGTTATCTTAGGTTACGGTTACTCCGGTAGCTACCCCTTAAACACTACTAGCTATAGCTACTAAGGTCGACCTTAAGGAGGTAGGTAAGTTCTACGGTCGCGTTATAATAGACTAGGAAGACAGGAGAGAAGACGCTCGTCGTTAGCTCGACGACTTCGATATAGCTTATAAAGATACGGACGTAATAGTAGCCGTTTAGCTCCGTAACTTTAATAGGAGTTAAGGAACTAATGCTGCGATTTAGGCTAACGAAAACCTTAGTAACTTACTAAATGCTACGAACAGGGCATTAGCAACCCCGGATACCTATAATAAAGTACGCGTACGCTAGCTCGGAAAATAGGCTAAGGACGCCTCCGTAGTAGATAACAAACAGATACTTAAGGACATTACTAATCTAAGGCAAGGGAACGATACATTAAAGGAGTACTTTACTCGTATAATAGCCCTCCTTCGAAAAGCCCGTAGTCCGAACGGAGAGATCCCGCTAATTACTACGTTAGTAGTTAATCATTTCTTATAGGGACTAACTAATAGAGATGTTCGCTTTAAGGCAATACTAGAGGTTACTAGTCGAACTACTATCGAGGAGGCTTACTAGCTAGCCTAGAAGAGTTAGAAGAAGGTGGATTACGCTACCTACTTACGGGAGTAATAGCGAAAGGAAGAGGAGTTTACGGAGATAAAGTAGTATATCTCCGACATTTCCTTAGGGAAACTAACGACTATCTCGTTAGCTAAAGCAGCTCGTATAGTAGAACTAGTAGGCTACGGCTACATATAGGACTCTTATGTCGGATCCGTAGCCGTATTAACTACGCCTCCGCGATACGCTAGTAATAGCTTAGGTTAGCGTACCCTAACCTACGGTAACTAGAGCGCCTAGGCCTAGGTAACTCTAGTCGCTCCGCTACGAGCATTATAGCTCTAGATTAAAGGACCTCCTTAGTAGTAGCAAATCTAGTACGAACGCCGCCTATCGTACGATAACAATAGCCGCCGTTAGTCGTACGATAGCGGCCGGAGAAACTTATTCGATAACACCCGCCGTCTATTAATAGATAATTCCCGTTAAGACAGCTCTCGAGGATTAATTCTAGCATATTACGAGGAGGCCCTAGCTATAACGAAGCGTACTTTCGTAGGACATAACGATATCGACCCTATAAAATCCTCGAATAGAGTTATTAACGGCTCGGATCCGTACTAGTACATAAAAGGCAACTAGCCTCTATATACTATTTACGGAGTCCGCGGCCATATGCCTAACGCCTATAAGAATCAACTATTACTAGACTAGGAGTAGAAACTACTCTAGAACTTTATATTACTAGAGAGAGCCTAAAACACCTCTTATTAATAATTAGGGCCCTAGTACTAGTCTTCTCGATCGAACTCTCTATAACCCTAATCTACGTAAGTAAGCTACGTCTCCGTAGGCTTTACGTTAGAGGAGCGACCCGTAAGGGACCGAGAGAAGGATAAGAGTATATAGGGTACCGAACGATATTACGAAGAGAGGTACTACGTAGTCCCCGACCGCTCTCGAGACATAGAAAGCCTATAGCGGACGGCTAAACAAGACTACCTATCTAACTAGAACTAGAGCTTTATAAGGTACTAGGAGCGACACCGTAGTAACAACAATAGCGAGAGAGCGGAGCGACTTTAAGAACTATAGAAGGAAGAGCCTCTCTACCCGGAGGCGAAGGAAAAATACGAGGTATATACTAGTAGCGTATAAACGTTAATAGGCTAAACCCCGTCTATTAGCTCGGACGCTAGTAGTACCCCGAGCACATTTAGTTAACTACTACTACTAGAGTCACGCGAGTACTTTAGGGCTACCGTCGCCGAGAGAGTAAAAGCATCGAAGGTTATAGAGGCTATTAGGGTAGTAACGTCTACGAAGGAGGATAGGCCGTCTATACCGATAACTCTAGTAAACGGACGCATCGAGGAAGTCGACGACGCTACTAAAAAAGCTATCGAGCTCGGCAACACCGTTACTACGAGCATTATACTAAAGGAGGTATAGGAAGAAGAATATTCGAGCTTAGGAGATTCTCCGGCGCCTCTAGCGGAGGTAATAGTAACTAGCTATAAGCGAGTACGCGTCGAGGACGAAGAGCTAGAGCTTACGCTCTATAGAGAGCTAGTTTTATAAACTCGACTACTTAAGGCTATTAAGCGAAAGACTTACGGCCGATAGCGTAAGCCGCTAAACCCTATTAACGCCCTGTTTAATAAGCTACTACTAGACTTCCTAGTATAGCTTAAACAGTAAACTATAACTATCCCTCTAGTCTAGCTAATGTAGTAGGCACCGTATATACGAGATAAACTAAAGCGACTAGCGTTATAACTATATATACGACGTATTATAAAGAAGAAAGGTAATACCCTAGGCGATAAGGGTAGGCTCTTCGATCTACTAGTATTATAAAAAGCAATAGAAGAAGTACTAGTATTAAGAAAAGTAGTAAGCTAATAGGCTCCGACTATCCCTATAACACCGTAACGGCTAGCTATACCTACACTAGTACTAACTACTATACTAATGCTACCGCCTCTAGCTCCGGAGAAGCCTATACTAACTACTATCCCTACCGTACCGGTAGAAGGATTCCCTAACCTATTCCTACGCCCGTAGTTACGGACTTAATAGTACGACGTTAGCGGAACTAGTTATAAACGTGCCCGTAGCCCTAAAAGCGAGAGTAACGATGAAGTTCTATAAGTACTAGTTAGGAAGATTACCTTATAGGTGAACGAGTCGATATAGCGTTAGAAAATCGAAAGGCGGAAGCGAATAACACGAACATTCGGAATCCCGTATATAATTATAGCGAACGGTATCTTAGCGGAGATCTCCCGGGATTACTCTACTACTAACTAAGGAGCTAAAATCAACCTAATCTACCTATACGCACGGAAGAAGATAGGCTTAAAGCTTAGGTATTACTTATCGATAGGCCTACCGGACTTTTTAATGACCGTACTAGATAGACGTTTAGTAACGCTCGAATACTTCGTGATTTTTAAACTAAAGGTCCTTAGTATTAAGGGCCTAGTTTAGGCTTTTATATATCCCTTCGAAAACTTAGGGATTTCTCTCCTACTAGGACTACTATTCCTTAACGATATAAATACGATCATTAACGTTACCTAGGGCTCTATCTAGATAGGTAATAAGGAAGCTAGAGAGGAACTAGCGATTCTATAGTCGCTATTAAGAGAGAGTAATGACAGTCTAGAGCTTAAGACATAGACGGACACTTCGGAGGTCCTACGATAGCTCCTATAGTAATACCGAACTAACGATAGAGAATCGTTATTAACCTCTTTAGACTCTAAGAGCGATAGCGACAGCGACGACGGCTAGTAGGATTTTTAATAAGTCCTAGACAAGATACGAAACTACTTAGCTAACCTAACTCTAAACCTAACCCTAGTACCGGCGCCGAGGTATATAACATCTCGGTCGCTCTATAATGCCGCTACGACGATAGAGAGTACGTATACTTTGCCTACGTATAGGGTACGGCTACTAAAGTCGGAGGAGCTTAGGGTATAGTTACGGAGAAAGCGACTAAAATAGGCGAGGAAACGGACGGAAGAAAGGTAGTAGACAGCGTATAAAGCACGCTCGATAGCGTACGGAGAAGAGTAACGTTCCCTACTAACCGTAGGCTAATCCGGAGAAACATCGATAGGAGCTAAACACTAGATCAACTAGAGGCCTAGGCTAAGGAACGACGGCTAGATCTTAGACCGGTAATACCGCCGCATAATCGGAATAGACTAGAACACTAGCCTAGAAGTATACTAGACGTTCTCTAAACCTTCTAGACCTACTAAGATATATCTATAGAGGTAGCTAATGACATAGGAGAACCTACCGACCTAATAGTATATAGGACATAGTTAAAGCTAGGTATAGCTCCTTACCGAGCTATTATAAAGAAGATAGCTCTATAGAAGGAATAGTAGCTCGTAAAATACGCCTAAGATAGACTTAAGTTAGGAATGTACGAGCGCTATATAATAGCAAATAGATAGCTTTCTTAATAGGCCTCGAACGTAGTCATCGTCTAGCGGAAGGATAAAGCCGAACCTAGGCTTATATTTAATTACTACTACGTTTAGGAAGATCAACCTACCGCACTAATAACTATAATGGCTAATAATTACGAGTTTCTTAGCCTACTAACCTATAAAACCTTTAGCTGTTTCGATCTTAAAAACGCGTATTAGATAGTCCTAATTCATCCGGAGGATAGACATCTTATAGCGTTCTATATACTAAGCCTAGGACAGCTATAGCCAACCCGTATGCTAATAGGTATAAGGACCTTATTATTTACGATGAATAAGCTCTATATAATTACGTTCGGACCGATACTACCGCTACTAACTAAGTTAAGACAACCCGGCTATAATAGATCGGAGAGATTACTACTCTATAGCGAAGATCTACGTATACCCTAAGACCTAGTAGTATATATCGATGACCTTAATACAGTATACGAAAGCTAGTTACGACAATAGAGCTTTATCTAACATAACTTTCTCCTACGAATTGTTTAGGCCAAACTTAAGCTCTCGTACTATAAAGTCAAACTCGGAATAGAGCGAATCGAAGTCCTTAGTAAAGTATACGAAACTAACGGCCGTAAAAGCATTAGCTCTAAACGTATACGGAAGATTCGCGAATAGCTAACTCCTTCGAATACGGTAGAAGTCCGAGCGTATAACGGGCTAGCTATAACGACCCGTTAATTCATTAAGAACTTTAAGAACGTAATAGTACCCCTACGGGTAGTTATGTTAGACGATGTATAATACGAATAGAGCTAAGTCTAATAGGTCGCATTCGACCTCTCTAAAGAACTAATCTCTATAGCTATACTCCTCTTTAGGTACGATCCTTTTAAGGCTAGCGAAATACTCGTTAACGTATCCGGAACCGTAGGAGGTTGTTACATTCGACAATTATAAGGGGAGGCACTAGAGACACGCTAGGTTCTATTACTATACGATAGCTTTTAATTTAATGTAGCCTAGCGTAATTACGGAACGTTTAAAAGGGAACTATGCTCGCTCTACTTCTTCTATAAGAAATACTACTTCTATTTTATAGGTCTAGAAACCTCTATTATTAAGACTAACTATATACTAATTGTTAGCTTTATTAATAGCGACGCTAAAGGCATCTACGTAAGATAGTAAACAACCCTTCGGAACCTTAACATTAGAATCGAGTACATCGAGGGTAGTAAGAATACGATTACGGATAGCCTCTCCCGTACGATCTTTAAAACGGTAGAGAATAGGGATAGTAAGGACTTTATTGAAAACGAGGTTACGGATGGCCTAGCTAAAGCGATTAAGCAATACCGAGTAGCCGGGGACATAAAGACTTAGATTTAGAAGGACGGTAAAGGTAGGTACGAGGACGTACTAAAAAATTTGCTCGAGGGGGACGGATAGGAGGTAAGGAGAGAACACTAACGATTCCTTAACTTAGCCTCTATTACGGCCGAAGCTAGTAAAGATAATAGCGTACGTAGCTAGGACGATCCCTTTAGCGACGCCGGTAGCGACGTAGAAGTATCCTCTATTATCGTAATAGAAGAGCTAGACCTAGACTACCTCTAGTTCATCGAGTCCGCCTCGGTAGTACTAGAGTAGGGCGATAACGATCTAACACTCGTAGCTATTAACGACCTAGACCTCGCCCCTACCGACCCCCTTAGCCCTTAAAGCTAGAGCGACCCGTACGTAGAAGCTAAAGAAGCTAAAGTACTATAGACAAGAGCTAGTAAAGAAGCGGCGCTAATACTAACACTAATAACCGTTATAGAACTTAGTTAGCTTAAGTACCCTTTACTAGTTATTACCTATATCCGATATAAACTCCGTATGTATAATAGCTACTACCGATAGTATAGACGTACGACCGCCGAAAGGTAGCGAGCAACCCTAATCTTCGACGACGAACTACCGCGTAGTAGAACACGAACACGCTCGTCTAGTATACGCTCGTCGCGCCCGTTACGCTCGTCGCGTTCCGCTATTATAATAGTAAGCTCTCGCGACCGTTAAGAAACCCTCGCGATACTATAGGCGGAGTAGAATCGAAGATACCTAGTATACGCTAACATATGTATAGGTAAGTAGCCTTAAGAGACGGAAGTACTAGTAGAAGTTAGGATGTTTAGTACCCTAGTTAATAGTAACTCGATAATCCTAATACACTAACTGCTTACGCTACTACTATCTATAGCGGAGGTTATAGATTTAGATACGGCCCTAGTGTCCGCGGAAGTTCTAGCCCTTAGGTATAATATCTAAGTAGTCGGGGAAGCGAACATACTAGAAACCTAAGAAGAATTACCTCTAGATATAAACGATAAGGACAGAGTAGTATAAGAGCGATAGTATAGGGACATCATTAGATACTATAGGGATTAGTACGTACCTTAGAACTAGAATCGCTAGCAGCACCGAAGATTCAAGGCTACGGCTACTAAGTTTCGATATAATAACTCTAGCATCCTCCTAAAGAGACGTATTATCTATACACCGGAAGTAGTACTAAAGCAACGTAACCTCTAGCTAAGATGTCTCTCTCCGTATAAAATTATACTACTACTTTAGCGTTTACACGATAGCTTAGGGTACTTTAACCCTCGTATTATATAATAGGGCCTATAGAGTGTTTAGTAGCTACGTATATATAAGGATATCTACGACTATGTTAACGGCTGTTTCGAGTGTTCTATTTAGTTATACTAAACTTACTAGGGAATCGGAACCTAACCGTACCAACCCCTAGAGATCCTCTACCCTAATAAGGTCGAGGAGATAGATCTTATAGGCCTATTCCCGCTAGTGTCCTTACTAGGAAACGATACTATTAAGTATAGATACCTACTTATTAGAGTCGATGCCTTCTACTACTTTAGAGAAATCGAACTACTACCTAATAGAGAGACCGAGACCGTATATTTAGCCTTAGAACGCTCGCTAAATCGTATAACGGATCTAATAGTAGTATTTTACGACCTAGGAACCGAGTTCGCTATAGCCGGAGAGTACCTCCGGGCACGAACACTACCTATCTATGTCAGAGTAGCTCTAACTAGTAGCAAGCGAATAATAGGTATAGTAGAAGCACTAAACAGAGTGATCCGTAGATATATAGAAAGGTCCGTACTAAGATAGATTGACCGTAATAGGCATCTAGTCTACGACCTCTCGAACTAGGTAACGGAATCCTTTAAGGTAGTTAAGGACGCTAACTATAGGTTTATGGTTTCGTATAGCTTTACTCTAGTATAGATCAAATTTAGACTCCTACCGTACGAAATAGACGAAGGGTAAGACCTACGAGACCTCCGTAGCTTAAGGTATAAAGTACTAGTCTACTACCTCGAAGTTAGCCCGACGACGCTACTAGAATCTTAAATATTCCGGATCTTCTAGCATATAACGGAGAGGTATACAATTTAGTAGTCTATCCGCTAGCTCGGTGCGACTAAAGTAAAGGAGAGAAACCGTAGAATAAACGCTAAGGTTAGACGAGGGCTTTATATCTACTAGATCGGTAATACGGTCCTACGTAGAAATTAGTATATTAGACAAAAGTCAAGACAGCTACCTTAGGCTAGGCCCTACCTTATCTACTCTAAGGTACTAGATAGCGACTATTCCTTTATCCTGTCGACTGTCTACTCCGGAGAAATCCTCCCTAGCACTTACTATAGGGACGACCTCCGGTAGTTTACACGTAGAACTAGCTACCTAGCTAAGATAGAGCTAGAGTTTGACTTGTTACTAAGGCTAAAGACTCTATATCCGAAGAAGATTAAGACTAACTAAGGCTAGCCCTTACTTACTAACGAACGATACGAACTATCTCCTATTATTATTACTACTAACATTAATTATCTTAGTAGCTATCTCTAAAGAAGAATAGGCTCTATCGCCCTATTACTCTATCGTCTATTACCCCGTCATCCTATCACTAACATTAATACTACATCGGCGAAGTTACCTTTATAATAAGAGACCTTTAACATATACGAGGAGTTAATAAGGAATTAGCTTTAGTACCGGCAATTAACTTAGTTCGTAAGGAACAAATCCGCTTTACTTCGGTAGAAGGTCGGTAGTTAGGTAGGTAGCTATATCAATTGCTATAATTCATAGACTAATACGACACTAACTAGGACCTAGTTAGTTAGCCGAGTCGTAAGGACCGGCGTGCCTCTACTTAACCGAGCCGGTACGTTATGACTCGCTAGATCCTAGATGCGTAGCGTAAAGACTAAAGTAAATAGCCGGCTAGGTAATGTATAACGTTACCTACGTAATACTCTTAGTCTCAATTTCATTTACTTAGCACCCTCCTATTATTAGCGCTAGAAGTCCTTTAACCCTACCTAGCGCTAGAAGTCTAGACGTAGATGCTTATTAGCTATACGTACATACAATCTTAGTAACTATAAGTCTAGTATAGCTAGTGAATAAACAAAAAAGCCGCCCGCTTAATAGACAGAACTTTAGTATTCATTTACTTAATCGGGTTCGACCCGGAACGTTGATTAGCTACTAAAGGATGTAAGTAGTGTACCTTAACTAGCTTCGAGCTAGAATGTGTGTACGCTTAGGCCTAATTAGGTACGGGAACGACTACTAAGCCGAATCGTATAGCTAGAGTCCGCCTCCGTCTAAGGTTATCTTATAGGTTGCTCTAAAGAGCCTATAAAGTTGTCCTTAAAGATCGTAGCTAATCTTTTGCTCTTTTACTAGTCATTAATACCTTATTTAGCGGAGATAGTAATAGGAGACAGTAGTACTAAGACTTAGCGGCGGTAGCAACATACTTTTAATCTAGTAACTAACTTAGCGCGGGCACCGATGATACGACGACTCCTATTACCTTAGCTTCGTTACTAACATCTTCGGCGGTATACGACCGATAATCCGAATTATAGCCTACTATAAAGCGACTAAGTCGCTCCGATACAGCCTCGCCTACTACGATCGTCCCTTACCCTTACCTACTCGCGAGCTATACGGGCGTATAAACACTACCCGGCGGCTTAGGCGCTTAGGCGAGTAGTAACGAAGACATTAAGGCTCTACCGTAAAGTCCGGCGCGACAACATTAAGGGTAGTACTAAGGGCGACAAGAGTAGGAGAGAGAATAGTATAATACCGATAGCTTAGTATAGAAGCGACTATTACTATAGGAGTACCTACTATAAAGCGACTACGCCTCGCCCGCTACTATTCGTCGTAATACCCTTACCCTTACTCGCTTACGAGCCTTATAGCTCTTTAGCATATAGCTAGAAGACATAGAGACGCTATAGCGAGAGGAAGACGACGGATAGGATAGCCTTAGGGCGGACATATACTTAGTACTTCTACCTTACTATAGAGTTTTTACGAACAAACTTAATAGAGTTTCTCGTACTCTTATTAGCCGACCGTATAGCGCTAAGCATACTACTAAACGGCTTAGAATCCTAATAGGACTAGCACTTCTAGTGCTTTCCGAAAGCACTTAGCTAGCTAATTATAGGCTTAGAAACTCCTTCTACTATTAAACAATAGTAGCACCGTTACGCCCTATACCGATAGCTATGTTGTTCCCCTTTATCGTTATACGTATAAGCACCCTTACTACGCTTACGTAGCTTACCTTACTAATACACTATAGTCACTATACGCTCTTAACTAGACCGTACGCGGGTTACGTACCTCCGCTAGAACCGTATTCCTCCGAGAACGCCCTAACCTATCCGTACTACCTTACTACATTAAGGTACCTTACGATACGAAGTTACGACCTTACACTACATTAATACGAACTTAATATACCTACTTTAGCCTACGTCGATGCCGTAACTACGTTATAGGCCGCTCTTACGCCCCTACCTAGTAGGATACATAGTAACATAGATATTAGACGACGGATAGATAGCTTAGAAGGACATAGATGCTATCGGCTTCTATAGAACAGCTCGGTACGGCCGTAGAAGGCCTCTTATATATAGGTAAGTAGAAAGAGGGAACAGACCGCCGCCGACTAAAGTAGCCTAGTACTATACTAAGGGTACTAGCTTTTTATCTTATCTTCGAACACCTTTAATAGCTCATCTATATAATATACTGTCTACTCCTCTTTCTGATATAGTTATAGTCTATTAAGGCTATACGGAGCTTTAGCCGGAGTTTAGAGTAGTAATAGTATAAGAGTTAATAAGCTATATATAGCTCTATCTACGCTTCGAGGGTTTCGAGGTATATATAGAAGGTACGAGCGGTCTAGCCCTTACGTTACTAGGCCTTCGTATAGGATTCGTATATATCTAAGAGGCGAGCTATAGGATTGTTAAGTATGTCTATAAGGAAGTTCGTAAAAAACTACTAAGTAACTAACTTCTTTATTAAGTTATCTATACCGAACTACTAGTTATACTAGCGTTCGCGTAGGTCGCTTCTAGTCTTTAGGTACTATATACTCTACGTTACCTTAGAGAAGTCGTCCTAGTACTTATCTAGTCCCTAGAGAAACCCGGTCTCGTATATAATAATATACTTATAGAGTTCCTTTATCGACTTACCTTCGTACTTATCCGGAGTACGAATTAGTCGTTTAACTAATCTACTAAAGTTAATACCTACGCTCTCTATACGAGGTCTTTTAGTTATCGGAGCCTCCTTATCTTAGAGACCTCCGGATATAGGGTACGTAGGTAAAGCCCCGGCAACTAACTTAGTAATACTTAGAGTTAGAGCCGTAGATCGGATAGTCGCCTATAATAAGGCCGTAGTCCTAGATCGAGCCTTCTCGATAGAGGATTAAGAAGCCTCGTTAGCTTCCTTAATAGCTCGATTCTTATCCTCTAGAATAAAGAGACGTTCGGTAAGACCTTTACGTCTTTCCTTAGAAGCTTCCTTAATAGCCTACTAGAGGTTATCCTTATATTACTTCGTAGTATCCGATAAGGTAATACTCTTAGTAGGAGATCCTAGAAGGGGATACTTAGCCGCTTAAGGGTTAGGGCCTAGAGGCTACTCGCTAGTAGCGTTAGTTATAACTTAGTCCTAAGGCTCGGAGGCTAGGGTAACGTTCTTAGCGTTATCTAAGAATACCTCGATAGCTTCTACGGCTAGCTAGATTAGACCTAATAGGATCCTTCCTAGTAGAAGAGTAAAGTCCTCGATGTTAGGGAGACCTCCTCCCTAAGGGTAGAGTCCCGGCTAGTCGACATCGATAGGTTTACCTTTATAGCTTCTCTAAGCGCTAGATAATCCCCCGGCGGAATTAGCTAATCTAGATCCTTAGCCTAGGGATCTAGCGTCGTTACGACGAGTAGCGCGTTTAGGAGGTATCTTCTTCGGACTATTACCCTATAAAAGGTTAAAGAAGAATTACTATATAATATTAGGATGTTAGTTAATTAGAATATTAGAAACAGCCTAGGGTTTACGATAGTAAAAAGAGAATGCTAAGTATACCGTACTATTAATATAAGAGTAATTCTTAGCGAACTACTCTCTATCCGCTATTAACTTATATAGAGAAGAACTGCCCGGTACTCTATAGAAGCCTTCGAGAGGAGAAGTAAACCTACTCCGCTCTAATAGCGTATTCCGCTAGGGGGTCGCTAGTAGTACGAAAACCTACTCCGCTCTAGAGATAGAGTCGCCTAGGGTTCGCCGGGGGTCTCTTAGCCTCTACTAATACTATAGCGGCTATCTATTCCCTCCGCCTAGTATTTACTAGCTTCTTCTCTCTAAAAATCCCTTAGTAGGGACTCTACCTTAGTAATAGGCTATAGGGCGCGGTAGCGATTACTAAGCGCCCTTATACTCGTCTAGCTATTAAACGATAGATAAACATTACGAACCGCGCTCTTTAGTTCTAGCTTAACTACCGCCTTTTCTACTAAATACGCTTCTATTATCTACTTCCGAATCGTCGATGCTATACGAGGTAAGAAGCCGCCTATTAAAGAGCTAAGGAAGGTAACGAGGTCGCGGAAGTACTCGTTTTCGACTATACGGAAGGCGATATAGTAATAGACAAACTAGCGTACTAATAGCGACTTGAATTCGTCTAGTACGTACGCCTTTATAAGCTCTAAGTATACTATACTACGAGCGAACGAGCCTATAATCGAAGCTTTACTAATAGCTAGTTCGCTAGTTATCCGATTAAGCCTATACTTCTATACTAAGTAGTTAAGAGACGGACTATTACTATTATCTATAGATAGAAGGGTTTGTACGGATCTAGCTATTTCGTAATAGTAGTAGTAGTAATACCGCTTCGAGTCCTTCGAGCTTATAACAGCCTTACTATAGTTCTAAATTAGTAACTTACCCTTACGCTGTTTACGATTAAGGCGGCCATCTAGAGTAACAACGCTTATATACCGAGTATACTTAACTCCGCGGATTTTGAAGACATCTTTATAGAGGGTAGGGTCGTATCGTAGGCTCTTAGTATAGAGAGTAACGTAGTCAGTAACCTTAGTAGTAGTAAACAGTGAGAAGGGAAGCATTGTTAATGAATTAGTGTGCTAACAATACTTAGATACAACGCCTTTAGAGGTTACAGAGGCTTCAACATGCTGTATAATAACACCTTACTAGATTGGCTTGGATCCACCACCTCATCCAATCCATCCAATACCGTCAAAAGGCTGATCCAATCCATCTAATAGTTGCTGGATACCAGCTAATCCAACAACGATCCAAGCCAACAAGCTCACTGACCACTATATGTTCAAACTGTGGCCAAGTAGAGAACCAGAGCAGGTGGAATAGTCTAATACCTCCTAGAGCATCTTTCACCCGTACTCATGGACAGAATATTCCTCAAAACTTGAGACGGGCGTCGTCGAAGCGGCGATCAGCAGCGCGATCGGTCCTTGAAATTTGGATTCACCGCCGCTTCCCCCTGGTGATACCTCCTACTGCAGCACCGTCCTGGAGGGTCTGACAAACAATATTGTGCCGCGCGTGGATTGGAGTTCCTGTAAAATTGTGAGACCAAGCGAGTGATCGTCAACAACGTGAGGCATGGCGGTGAACACCGATGGGCTGTCCCACCGGCATACGCGCTCCTTGACGCGGTTGGATCCTTCCCAGACCGGGCCGGTCGCCGCTACCCAAACTTCACGAAAGAATTGGCTAATAAGATCTTTGTCTCTCGAAGGGTGGTCCGATACGTTGATCATCTGTACCAGTCTTCAAGAGCATTGCCCAGCCACTCGGGCTCCACTTTGCCTTTTCGTTGCGTGATGAGTTCAGTAGCCCCACGCGCGAGGCAAGCAGTATTTCCTCGTGTCCTGCAAGTCTTGTCAGGCTTTCAATGCCTGTTTCACTTCGAAGCGAGAGGGAACGCGTGTGTTGTTGTACGGCGTCTTCACACAGCGGAGGTCACTCCTCTTTGTCCGGGCCGCTGTCTTGATGCCACTCGATTGGCTGCAATCCCTGTTTCGCAAGCATTCTGCGGGAGCCGCAGCGTCTGCATACGGAGTACACAGGAGGAACGTTGTCTCAGAGCGGATTGATGCCCGTTGTTTGGTTGAGATCCCTGCCAGAAGGCTCCAGATCTTGCATGCCCATGTCACTTGGCATGCAGCGAGTGCCTGTATATAGCTCGAGTAAGGCTTTGGAATCTGGAACGAATTGAAATACGCTGAGTCCACGGGCCGTGCGTACCTGTATCACTGATCAAAGGAAAAGTCGCCTTCGCCGGGCAGTCCATGCATTCGCCAGACACGATCTGCTCGTGGCTTGCCCGGCAGCAGAGGCAACGATCACCGGGTGAAGGTTCTCCAAAGAATGCCACTACATCCATCCATTCTTCACCTAATGGCCCGGAGTTGTTCGGTGTGCCTTTGACCTGGAAATGTATTGGGATGGACTGTGGTTGGCCTAGAACCTGACCCCTGTTCGTAGCCATGCATCATGACGCGCTCCGGCGCTGGGTCCGCTGCTGCAAGCGTGTAGATGTAGAGCAGGTATAGAGCAACGTTACCCGATAGCGGCCAGAAGTCATCCCTCGCCTCAAATTCTCCGCAGGAAGCTTCGGCGCCTGGTATGATTTCGTGCCAAAGTTTGCAAACCCGAAAGCTAACCATCTACCCGGGTGGAAGAATGCCACGGCAGGGGCCTCGTTACCAAGTTTTACTGGGTGTTACTCCCAGGACTCCAATAAAGTCAACACCCTTTGACACATTGCTTGTACATTTCCTGGCGAAACGACAGTTCATGCCTCGAGCGGGATATCACAAGAAGATTCCCACAGCTGCCACCCGGTTTTGTAGATCTGTGCTTGTTTTGGAGGTCTCCATACGGTAAATCCGCCTCCCACTGCATTATTGAGATGCATGCAACCCTCAGCATTGACAACGGCTCCCAGGCCCGTGTCCGCGCCTACTGGTGATACCCTCTCACGTCGGAAAGAGGAGTTGTTGAGGCGGTTAGGGTACTTTCCGAACGATAACCCCATCCACTAAAGGGATGCTGACCAGCCGAAATCTTTTGTTGTGCATGACATGTCCAGGATTGTCCTTCTCGATCGCCGATGGTCTTTGATAGCCCTGGTGTTATTGGTATACCACAGGTGAAGGATTGTCGCACAGCCTTTACAGTGGCGTGCGGCGTACGAAACCAGGGTTCAAGATGGGCCTCTTGGAATGATGCTGGGGGAGTATGCCACGACTTAGATGAGCTGTATGCTGGTTTAAGAATAAGCCTGTGTCTTGGACAATCACAACTCGGCGCCCTAACAGTCTTTCGTGCTCCAATACGCCAGACCAGCCCAATCTTCGGGATATATCGCGAGGAAGAAGCTAGAATGGGGTCATACGCACATCAATTTGGACCTGGATCGGTTTGGTACTATCCAGAGGCGCCTCCACCACCTCCTGCTGTGCCTTTAAGATACTTGCCTCAATCAGGAGAATCTTTCGGGCAACCGAACATGTACACCCCATTTCCACCGGTTGATCCAGCACTCCCGATTCATAATGCCGCGGTGTCGTTTGACACTCCCGCACCGATTGACATTGCCGGCTCGAGTGCACGGCAGGATTTGACGCCGGTAGAGGATACCGATCGCAGGCGGTACAGGATCAAGCGAATACGTACTGTAAGTATTCCGCCGAGATGCGTGTTCGGTCTGACCAGGATGTTTTTTTTTTCTCACTGGCGCCCAGGCTTGCGAAGAATGCCGGAAACGGAAACAACGATGTGACGGCAACGAGTATTGCGGGCCCTGTATAGAGCAAGGCACACACTGTCGTTACCGAGACATCCCACCAGCCAAGTAGGTATGCCCCAGACATCGACAGGGCTCTTCTGGACTGACTGTTCTCGTCATGACAGGAAGGACGCTATGATGGCAAAAATGCTGGAGCTTGTTGAACAGCATAGCGAATACCTCGAGACGATCACCGAAGACATTGATGGTATGAATGATACCCTCCAGGGAATCGAAAAGAAACTGTCAAAGCAGAAGTAATAGCCATCCTGCGTTTGGCGTGCACCCAAGGGAGAGCATCCGCAGTTTGTGGGATCCAGAACTATTCAGAGGCCAATATCATCCGGGAGATAAGCAGTCATGTAACCGAAGGAATGCTGCTGTTCACGGCGTCGACGGAAGAGGTCTTCAGTGGTGTCTTCTCCCTCTCACCTTTCTTCCGCTGACGTGCTGCCGCCATCGGAAAACGCTTCTTCGTACCGCATGCCTGACACTTCACAACAAGTATTTTTGCGTGCGTCTTTCGACCGCCGCGAGAGAGATTTTCGATGAATTTTAAGCAAGTCTCTCCTTCGACCAGGACTGCATTACAAGTCTTGCAAAATGCTCGCTTCACGGAGGGATCCAACCTGATTTGAGCTTTTAAAGCGACTTGGCGGAGCTGTGAAGAAAGATGCTGCGGCAGTCCTGAAGACTGTGCAGGCATCAACATGTCCACAGTCGACAGCTGGGCTCCATCTTCCCGTTTAGTGACATTTGTGTCACGGGATAGATCATCGTCCGAGACGCCCGGTAGATCGTTGGCTGCTTCCGGAGAACACTGATGCGCTAGATACGTCGCAGCTTGCTGAAGGAATGCAACTCGAGCGTGGAGGTGCTTGTTGGGCACGCTCTTAGCTCCTTTGGCCTTCTCCTTTGCCATCCAATTTAAAGAACGAGAATAATCCCTTCGATTAGATGACTTATGTGTACCTCGACGACCGGCGGAGGGGGGTAGGTCAATGTGATGCAGTAGACTACCCAATCGAAGTGAGGTGAAGAAGTTGAAGAGAAAAGGCTGGCAAGGGTCGTCGCTGCTGCGGAGGTGCTAAGAAGTCGGCAAGCCGGAAGCCAGCCGGCCACTCCCGCTCGGCCAATGGCAAGCACAAGCAGCAGGCTGCTTCCTTCCACCTCTTCCTCACCATCAACTCTGCTTCATCCATCAACAATTAGCAGCAATCATCGCTGCACACCACCGCACTCCGCCAGCTTCAGTACTCTGACTTCCACCGCTCTCCCCACCGAGTCAAACCGCCGGGAACCCCACTGTTCGACTTGACTCGAGCAGGCCGCAGTCTTCACGCGCGCGACGACACCACCGCGTCACACACTAACAACTTCATCACCGTCACCATGTCTGCCGGCGAGGAAGACCTCATCGACTACTCCGATGAGGAGCTGCAGCCGACCGATGGCGCCAACGGTGCCGCTGCCTCCAATGGCGATGCGAAGAAGGGCGACATCAGCGCTGGAACCGGCGACAAGGCCAAGGGCAGCTACGTCGGTATCCACTCCACCAGCTTCCGCGACTTTCTTTTGAAACCGGAGCTACTCAAGGCTATCACGGACTGCGGTTTCGAGCATCCATCTGAGGGTTAGTCATCTCCGTACATCATGATTAGAGACTGCCAGCGAGTCCTACCAAGCGAGCGAGGAGCGTCCGTCCATCTAGTCCATCAGTCAAGGTTCTAGTAAGAAAACGCGCACAAGCCAGTTTCCAGCGAATGAGCGGAGGGTCTAGAAGTACCGCAGCTGCGGCCAGAGTACCCCACTCTGCGCTGCGATGCGCCTGTGGGCGCCAAGGCGATGTCCTTGTATATCCGCGGCTTGGGGAGCAGATTTTGGGGCGATGAGGAACAATGCTGGAATCGTGGCATGCAGGGCGCGTGATGATCTTCGGGAGTTTTGGACTCTAGCAGCGCGGCACACGATGAAGAACTTTAATGGTTCCGACCATTTCAGTCTGAGTCTCTTGCGTAATTTGTCGCTGCATTTCGGGGAGGATAACGCATATACATTGTGGACAGATGGATGGACGCACGGACGCTCTGCTCGCACTTTTTCTTCGCGCGATACCATTGGACGAACACTCTCTAACATCTTCACTCCAGTCCAACAAAACTGCATTCCCCAGGCTATCCTCGGAACCGATGTGCTTTGCCAGGCCAAGTCCGGTCTGGGTAAGACAGCCGTCTTCGTGCTGTCTACCCTCCAGCAGATGGAGCCTGTCAACGGCGAAGTCAGCGTTCTCATTCTGTGCCACACCCGCGAGTTGGCCTTCCAAATCAAGAACGAGTACATCCGCTTCAGCAAGTACATGCCGGAAGTGAGGACCGAGGTCTTCTACGGTGGTACCGACATCAAGGAGAACGAGAAGATTCTCAAGAACAAGGAAACTCACCCACACATCATCGTCGCGACTCCTGGACGTCTCAACGCCCTGGTCCGCGAGAAGAAGTTGCGTCTCGGTAGCGTCCAGCGCTTCGTTCTGGACGAGTGTGACAAAATGCTCGACCAGATTGGTATGTACAATCCCAATATGATAGCATATCTGGCACCCGGGCTAATCATATACAAGACATGCGCCGCGACGTCCAGGAAATCTTCCGTGCCACCCCAACACAGAAGCAGGTTATGATGTTTTCCGCCACCCTTTCCCAGTCTGTTCGACCCGTCTGCAAGAAGTTCATGCAAACCCCACTCGAACTCTTCATCGATGATGAGAAGAAGCTCTCTCTTCACGGTCTGCAGCAATTCTACATCTCCAGCAAGGAGGAGGAGAAGAACCGACGCCTGAATGACCTGCTCGATGAGTTGACTTACAATCAAGTCATCATCTTCGTCAAGAGCAGCAGCCGTGCGCAGGAACTCGACCGACTGTTGCAGGAGTGCAACTTCCCCTCGATTTGCGTTTACGGACACCTTGCTCAGGAGGAGCGGTAAGTCATCTTCGTCCTCTGAAACTGTATGTCCTTTTGCTAATGACTCTACAGTATCAAACGTTACACAGCATTCAAGAACTTCGACAAGCGTATCTGTGTGAGCACTGACGTCTTTGGTCGTGGTATCGATATTGAGCGCATCAACCTGGCAATCAACTATGACATGCCAGACTCTGCCACCAACCCTGGTGCCGCTGACAAGGAGTCGCTCAACCAGGCTGCCGACACCTACCTTCACCGTGTTGGTCGTGCTGGTCGTTTCGGAACCAAAGGCGTTTCTATCAGCTTCGTCAGCTCCGAGCGTGACATGGAGGTGCTCAAGACGATCGAGGCTCGTTTCGAGAAGAAGATTGATGAGTACCAGGAGGGCGGACAGAACACTGTTCTGAAGGAGGGCGAGGAGTAAGCGAAGGTTCAGCCTGAAATGGGAGGGAATTGGGCGTTGCGAAAGACTGGGTTGAGGATGATTCTCAAAATGAAGGCTTTTTAATAAGCTATCGAGTGTACTATCAAAAAAGCGACACGGCTTTCACTGGAGTCTTCTTGCTTCTCCCTCTCATGATCTGCTCTATCAACGTCGTGCTAATAATTAAAATAATGGTAGCTGGCTTCTCTCAAAACCAAGCAGTCGAGATCACCGTGATGCCCAAGACTGCAGTCAATCTTGACCCTGATAGATGATCGAACAGTCTCTACAGCAAGTGCTTCGATATTCCAGCCATGTGGTCTCCAGCTGTGTATTCATTCATTGAGCTCGATGTTTCAGGCTTGATAGAGAGGCACTCCCTCGCTCGGGGAAGGTGGAGTGGAAGTGGATACCTTAGCGTGTGGAGATTTACGCAGAATATCTGAGCATAGCAAGACGGTCGCACATCTCTTGGCAGACGACCAAATTTGAGGTCACCGTACTCAGTTTCGAGGAAGTCAACTAACAACAGCACAACACCGCCGCCATGCGTACCTACGAAGACACCTTCAGCGGTCAGAAGATCTACCCCGGAAAGGTGTGTAATTTGCGCTCCGAAAGCTGCAGTCCCGATGCGAACAGACCGGTTTCCGCCGCGAGTGTCATGTGTGAGGAGGAGGGTGCTGGCAGGTGGAATCGCTCGAGTGTAGGCATGGCATGAATCAGCGAGCAATTGGCGTTGTATCTGCGCAGTTTGTGTCTGCTGCGATTGAAGGAAGATGAATTGATGAGGTTTCAATGGAGGAGAGATGATTTGGGGCAGACACTACAACCACACACATGGCACTCGGCGCGAATACACCATTCGCTGGACTTCTCTTGAACACGCAACTGACAGCGTGATTTACAGGGTAAGCTCTTCGTCCGCTCGGACAGCAAGATCTTCCGTTTCCAGAACGGCAAGACCGAGTCTCTCTTCCTTCAGCGCAAGAACCCTCGCCGCATCGCGTGGACCGTCCTTTGCCGGAGACAGCGGAGGAAGGGTATCTCTGAGGTATGTTGAAGGCACATGCCATGCGATGGAGATGCAGCCACTTACACCCGACCTACAGGAGCAAGCCAAGACCCGCCGCCGCAAGCAGGTCAAGGCCCAGCGTGCCGTCGTTGGTGCTTCTCTCGATGTCATCAAGGAGCGTCGCTCAATGAGGCCCGAGGCCCGCTCTGCCGCTCGCGCAGAGGCCATTAAGGCTGGCAAGGAGAAGCGCAGCGCCGCACAAAGCGTCAAGAAGGCCGAGAAGGCCAAGACCGCCGCTCACACCACCGGCCGGTATGTCTTGCTGACTGTCACTGTTACTGTGACTTGAAAACAGCATGCTAACTACGATACAGTGTTGTTGGCAAGCAGGGCGCCAAGGGAGCCGCACCAAAGGTCAAGGCCACGACCCGCTAAAGAACAAATGCAACGGCTTGATGTTTTCCGTGAGCATGAGGGATGCATAGGGATGGCAATGCTGCACATACGGCCGCGGCTGGAAGGAAGCAGCGGAGTTCTTAGGCTTGACAGTTGCACCAACAGCTTTTCCTGCGACGCTGTAGTGATCCCAAAATGAGGTTGTGAAGGCGTTCTTTGTTTGAGTGGACTCTTATTCAAGTCGTGATTCATGTAGTGAAAACGAAACCTTTAAGCTCTGCGCGAGACGTTGCTCCATGATCGTGTCATACATCCTTTCCCGGGTTCACTCCTATTCACCCGCGAAATACATGATACCAAACGCCGTTCATTTTGCCTATCCTATCAAGACTCGCAACTGAGACTCGTGCGGGATTGAGATGACCCCTGCGACTGACGTCGCCGGTCGGTGCTTACTGTACCACGATTTATTATCAGCGGCCCGTGTGCGACGGGCGACATTTTCATGAACGCTAAGGGTGGGCTGTAAATAATTCTGGCAAAGACGCTGCTGAGAACTTCTTCTCCCCAACACACACACAGTCCTTAGCGACACATCTCCCCTCCTCGTGTGTGGCTTTTATTACATCTTACGGCCTAGGCAGAGAACGAATCTGCAACCGGCCGCCCACGAACCGCATCCGCATTTATCGTCCAGCACAATCTAATCTCCTGGACTGCGGCTGTACAAAACTTACAGAGATTTCACCGTCCGACAGAGGATGCCTCACATTGAGTCTCCTACAATGACGACTCCTATCATGGTCGCCAGCAAGAGTGCGGCGCCGTCGCCCGACGACGTGAACGCGCTCACCGACACCATCTACACTTCCAAGACGTCGCAGGAATCGTTGGACGCCTCATACACCCTGACAGATGTCATGCTCAACAGCGTCGGTGTGCGCGGTCTCTCCCAGTATGGCTTGATTTCTGGAGCGCTGAAAGCCGCCTCCGACAAAAAAGTTGCCGGTCGCAGGGAGGGAGCCATGTTCGCGCTCGGCGCGATTTTCGAGCGCTTCCCACCCAAAGCCCGCCTCAGTGAAGTGGTCTTCCTCCTCCAGGAGCAGGCTGTACTTCCTTGTGTTCTGGACGCACTCGCTGATCGCGGTGCGGCTGTCAAGGAGGGTGCTCGCTACGCAATTGACGCTCTCTATGGCCACCTGTCCGCTGAGGCCAAGGTTTACGGCCTGCTCCCGCCTCTCATGACCTATCTGCGCAAGAAGACGGGCAAATGGCAAGGCACAGTCGGTGCTTTCGAGCTCATTGGACGCATGGCCGACGATGCGAAGATTGGTATGGAGAGCAAGGAGATTGAGGAGAACAAGGACGTGCTGCGTGATGCTCTGGGCAGACATTTGGCCACCATGATTCCGGTGGTTGAGGGTGGTATGCACGATCTCAAGTCCGAGGTGTCCAAGCAGTCGCACAAGACCATGAACAGTCTCACGAGCTTGCTCCAGAACGACGATGTGGCACCGCGGATTCCGCTCTTGATCAAGAGCATGGAAGATCCCAGCGCCGAGGCACAGAGAAAGGCGATTCACGCTCTCAGTCAGACCACCTTTGTGACTGTTGTCACTTCACCAGTTCTTGCGCTTTTGACTCCGCTCTTGGAGCGTGCGCTTAACACACCTACTACTCCCCAGGAAGTGCTGAGACAGACTTTGGTTGTTGTGGAGAACTTGACCAAGCTTGTGCACGATCCCGTGGAAGCGCGGGCTTTCTTGCCCAAGCTCAGACCTGGTGTTCAGTCTGTGCGTGATCGTGCATCTTTGCCTGAGGTGCGTGAGATCGGACAGAGAGCGCTGGACGTCATCTTGAAGGCGATTGGCGAGGTTCAGAACGGTGCCGATGATCGCTCGCACCAGCCAATTGAGCGCACGAGTCCAGACGACGTTGCTGCCCTCCTCGAGAAGGAAATCAAGCAGAATGGAGGCTTGCTCAACTACCCAGGCGACTCGGACCTCTGGCCACACGCAAAGAAGTTCATCTCGGAGTGCGTTGCTGAGGATGCCAATCAGCGTGCTTTGACCCGCATTGTCCGCAACGTCGAGCCATACCTTCAGCCACTGTTGGATGACGGCAAGGCGACTATCGTCGCTGAAGCTTTGCTCACTTACTACACCGCCGAGGACACTCGCAAATACGGTGTGCCAGAGAAGGAGGACGATGGCGAGATCGAAATTGTCAACGCCAACTTCTCCCTTGGATACGGAGGCATGCTGCTGCTTTCTCACACGAACCTGCGTTTGTTGAAGGGACACAGATATGGTCTCTGTGGCCGTAACGGTGCCGGAAAGTCTACTCTCATGCGCTCCATCGCTACGGGAAAGCTTGACGGCTTCCCATCACAGGATGAGGTCAAGACCTGCTTTGTCGAACACAACCAGGGCGAGGATGCCGAGATCACCATTCTTGATTACTGTCTCAAGGATCCCGCAATCAAGAGCGAAGGTCGCGAGCGTATCTCTGCTGTCCTTGAGGAAGTTGGTTTCAGCTCTGGTCCCGAAGGCCGCCAAGAGCAAAAGGTCGGCAGTCTTTCTGGTGGGTGGAAGATGAAGCTCGCGCTTGCCAGGGCCATGTTGATGCGTGCTGATGTCTTCTTGCTCGACGAACCTACCAACCATTTGGATGTTGCCAACGTCAAGTGGCTGCAAGAGTACCTCAAAACCCACACTGATATCAGTTCTCTCATCGTTTCCCACGACTCTGCCTTCTTGGACGAGGTCTGCACTGATATCTACAACTACGAGAACAAGAAGTTGGTCCACTACAAGGGTAACTTGGCCGATCTTGTCAAGGTCCGCCCCGAGGCCAAAAGCTACTACACCCTCAGTGATTCCCAAGTCCAGTTCAGATTCCCACCTCCTGGTATCCTCACTGGTGTCAAGTCGGCCACCCGTGCCATCCTTCGAATGAACAAATGCACATTCACATACCCCGGTGCCACCAAGCCCAACTTGCACGAAGTCAGCGGTGTTCTTACTCTGAGCAGTCGTGTAGCCATCATTGGACCA
>MWSQ01005215.1:0-19794 GCA_002116395.1 Ramularia endophylla | reverse complement strand
ATCTAGTTTTCACTTACGTACGCCTTACTTAGTCGCCCGTATTATTATCTATACTCGATCCTACTTAATAAACCCCCTATAGAAGGGTAGTAAGTTAAGTAGCCGCCTACGCGGAACGCCTATAGTACTAGGCCGTTTTTCGTCTCTACTACTAGACGATACCTTCGCTCTCTAACAGAGCCGTAAAGACTAGATAATAGCGTCCTTTAGTAACGCCGCTAGTAATAGTAAGTTAGCTATACCGCCCTAGTCGGGCCTACGCGCGCTAACTAGTTTCCTTAACTCTTCCTATCTCGCGTCTTTATAAGGCGCGTTATAGTAGACAACATAACAAACTAATACGTAAGGTAGGTCTTAGTAGAAGGAGACCGATATAGATAGCGAACTAGACGACGACGATCCTACGGAGTCCGACCTAGAGGAAGAAATCGAGAACGACATTAATACTACTCCGCGTCTATGCCTCCGCCGTCCGCCTATACTAGCGCGACGTAAAGCCCCGAACCGTCGTATCCGAAAGTATCCCGATTAAGGTACTTAGGGTAGATAAGGCCCTACGCTTAATCTCTCCTACGCGATCCTATTTATTACTACGTATAGGACAATCGACCCTAATAAGGATAAGTATAGAGATACCTTCCTACTAGTACCCTTCTAAGGCATTATAGACTCCGTAGACCTAGTATCCCGTATATAGAGTAATATAGTATAATAGCTAGATATATTAGATAACATACGTATTCTATAGAACAAGACGTCTTAAGCCTAGAAGACTATAAAACAAAAGCGTAATAGTACTAAGCTAGTACTTAACCGAGCTAAGTTAGAAGTTAATATAGCCCTATAGCGTATTAAAACTATAAAGTAAGAGAGAGACAACTTCTATAAACAAGCGGATAACTATTTTAACATAGTTAAAGTATAGAGTTAGGAAATCTATAACCTATAGGAGGAAGTCGACGAACTCCGCGCCGAAGGCGATCTAGACATTACTAGCGCCCTCCGTTAAGAAATTACGAGCCTAAAGGATTAACTTACGAACTAGTAGAATAAGACGGTATAAAGCGAGGCTATCGAGACTCTCCGTAACCGTAGCCTCCGTTATAAGAAGGAGCGCGACTAGTCCCGTAGCGATTATAAGATTATATAATAGAGCTATATCGATGTCGAGACGAAGATAAAGGGTATGTTTATATAGTTCGTTATAGCTACGGACATACTACTCTAACTCGATGCGACCCGCTTACTATAGGGGATCTTTACTAATACGGATAGCATTAGGGTCTTATATACTAAATATAGAGCTCTTAAGACTACTAATGTTAACGACCTAATAGTATAACTCGGTAAGAGGCTACTAAAGGAGATCTACGAGGAGCGTATATAGTATATAACTCTACCTACGCGGCATTAGTAGCGCCGCCGCAACCCGGCGCTATTATACCTCGTCGGTAGCGATTCTAAAGACGACTTTAAGGGATTTAAGAGCACTCCGCATCCGTTTACTACCTAGCCTAAGCCCCTTTAGGAATTTACTAGATATAAGATCGCGCTATACGCCTAGAAGCTCGCTAAGGGTATATTAGTTAAGTCTACTCGGAAATCTAAGGTCGGCGCTAGCACCCCGCTAGACGACGATAGTAGTAGAAACGAATTAGAGAGTTCGTTTCGCCTACGCTAACATAAGCGCGACGACGCCGACCGCGACGACTATCGCGAGCGTAACCGCCGTAACGCTAACCGCGACCGTAGACGACTAGAGACCGTTATCTATACGCCGAGTCGTACTATATCTATCTACGATAGCTACTAGTACTATAAGAAGAATCCCTTCTTAGCCCCGAAGGCCTTCTTAGGAGCTAGAACTAAGGTTAATAAGGAGTAGCTACCTTTCGACGAATAGCTTAGTAAGTATAAGATCTACCTAAGTAGTAAGGATCTAGATAACTACCTTGCCCTTATACTATAGAACACGACTAGCTAGGCCTATAAGCTCTTAGTCCCGGACATTACATCCTTCCGTACCGTAGAGGACGTTTATACGTACATAACCGAGGAATAGACTAATCGCTACGAATAAGTGTTAAAGAGAAACGAGTTCCGTGCTTTAAAGATAAACGTAAACGAGAACTTTAGTACCTTTTATAATAAGTTTAATACATTACGGCTATACCTATAGTCTAGCCTCCGAGATAACGATAAGGAATTAAAAGAAGCTCTCTACGAGCGACTTAACCTAATCTATCTAAATGACATTCGTAGTACACGATTACTAACTCTCTAATTAATAGTCGATTACCTCCGTATACTCGAGGTCGCCTATATCCGTAAGCGTACTTTTGCCCTAGTACCCGCTCCTAGTAATAGTCGTAGCCGTAGCTAGGGCGCTTAGTAGCCTAGTAGTACGGATAGCTCTAGCTCTACTCCGCGAGAGCGTTTTGTTCCTACTCTAGAATCTACTAATAAGCGTATCTAGGAGGACTATAATTAGACTAAGCTCGGTAAGACCTTTAAGCTACTTACTTAGGCTAAGTTTAATACTAAGAATAAGTACTACGCGTGCCGTACGCCTAGATACCTACGTACTTCTAATAAGTACCCTTAGGCTCCTTACCGTAAGAGTAAGGCCCGTAAGCTACGCGCTCGAAAGGATGCTAGTAATAATACTAGTACGCTACGGATTACTAAGTACGGTAAGTAGCCGTCGGGAAACGAGTAGGCTCTGTTCGTACGTATAGCGAGTAGAGCCTAGAGCTAGCTCTAACTCGTATACTAGTAGGAAAAGACCCTCCTACTCGGCTATAGGTACTTCGACTAGAGGCTACTACCTTCGTCGTCCTAACCGCTAGTTCTTACGCGGTCGCTATTAAGCTAGCGACAACTAGCAAACCTCCTACGAAAAAGAAGTAAAGCGTTACTACTACGTATAGTATACCTATAGTTACTAGCTTATTAGTTATAGCGCGGACGGCATTACTACCTATCTCTAAGCACTTTATAATTTACGGAACTACCGATAGTAACCTAGTCCGTATCTTAGTTAACAACGGCTATACTTCTATTTACGTATATACCGAGTTCGTAAAGAGATACCTATAACGCTCTAAGCTCGAGAAACCTATATCTATAACTAGATATAACGACACGATTAGTACCGCCCTAATAGAGGTTACGTACATCGAGTAACTAGACATTAATAGTTACTATAAATCTATTAACGCCTAGGTTACTAACATTAGCTAGTACGATCTTATTATTAGATAGCTATAGCTAGAAAAACACGCTCCTTTCTACGACATTCCGGGTCGTACGTTAACATTTAACGACGGTATATAGGCCCGCTATAAGATAGTAATAGAAGCTTCTCTAGCACCGTATTAAGATAGTCTACTAGCTACGGAACCTCCGCGACCGTAAGTTAGTGTCTTGTCGGTTAGAGAAGTATACGACGACCTAGACCTACTTATAAATAGCTACCTCGTATAGGAAACTACCTACGAGGACAAGGGCCTCGTACTTAAGTAGATTAGCCTCTATATTAATGTACTTAGCTAGGAGGCTGTCGACAAGTATATAAAAGGCAAGCTAGTACTTAGTAACGAAGCCGCTATAGAGCTACTTCCGGAGGAATTAAAGGATCTAGCCTATTGCTTTAGCTAAGTAGTAGCCGGCGACCTACCTCCCTATCGACCTAGGATCGACCTTAGTATTAACTTCGTTCCTAGCGCTAAAATGCCCTTTAAGCGGCCCTATCTAATAGGCGCTCGAGAGCTTAAAGTAGTTAAGACAGAAATCGCTAAACTAAGGAGCAAATCGTATATTCGAGAATCTACTTCTTAGGTTACCTCTCTAGTTATCGTAATTCTAAAGCCTAGCGGAGGACTACGTATCTATATTAACTACCGCGATGTTAACGCTATTATAGTTAAGAACCGGTATCTAATCCCTTAGATCCGCGAAACGCTAGCGTTCTTTAGTAACGCTAAGCTGTTTACTATCCTAGATATTATTACTACGTTTAACATACTACGTATTAAAGAGGGCGACGAATAGAAAACTACGTTTACTATAAGATACGGTACCTACGAGTATCTAGTTATACCATTTAGACTCTATAACGCGCCTAGCGTATTCTAAAGCTATATTAATAAGGTACTTTTCGACTTCCTCGATAATAGCGCCTCTTTATACCTCGATAATATAGTTATTTACGTAGGCGATGATCGAGCTAGCTAGGTAGAATACACTCGACGTATAATCGAGCGGCTATACTAAGCTAGCCTACCGATTAACGTTCTTAAGTATAAGTTCTTCGTAAAGGAAGTTAAGTATCTCGGAATTATTATTGTCGCTAGTAAGAACGGCGGAATCAAGATAGACCTAGAGAAAGTTAAGGCTATATAAGAATAGGTAGTCCCTTAGAACGTAAAGGACGTTCTAGTATTCCTTAGCCTCTATAACTTCTACCGTCGCTTTATAGAAGCCTACGGTATAATTGCTTTTAAACTTACCGCCCTAACTAAGGGCGTTAACCTACCTAAGAAGGACTAGCCTCCTTTTGTTTAGACTACTACGTACTAGAAAGCTTTTAAGGATCTTAAGCTCGTATTTACAACTACGCCTATCCTCCGTCATTTCAACCCCGACCTACTATATATAGTAGAAGTAGATTCCTCTAATATAGTTACCGGGGGACAGCTCTATTTACTAGATGAAAACGGCATCCTCTACCTAGTTACGTTCTACTCTAAGAAGATAATCCCTACTAAATACAACTACGAGATCTATAATAAGGAACTAATAGCGATTATACGTACCTTCGAGGAATAGCGTCTAGAGCTAATAAGTATCTAAGGCGTAGAGCCTGTCTCCGTTATCTCTAATTATAAAGGTCTAGAGACGTTTATAAGTATAAAGTAGCTTAACCGCCGGCAAGTACGCTAGTCGGAGTTTCTCTTAGGTTTCGACTTTAAAATTACCTACCGCCTAGGCAAAGAGAATAGCGTAGCGGACGCCCTATCTAGAAGGGCCTAGGATACTACTAATAACATAGCGGACCTTTAGCATCGCTAATAAGTAATCCTTAAGCCTTATAACCTATTAACCGTAGTTTAAGAACATCTAGTAAGGAACAGCCTCTAGAAAGCTTACGACGAACTACTAGCGATTACCTACCTCGCCCTTAATCCGGAACAGCGCGTCGCGTTAGTACGATACTAATACTAGTCGGCCCTTACTATTCTCTAGGTTATTAACGAGGACGTAATAGTTGCCCTAGCTACGATTGCTCTAGTACTCGCTCTAGTTACGCTTCGGAGCGTAACTAGATAAGAACCTCTAGCGTAACCTTAGTAGGCACTAGCGTAGCCGCGAACACCGATATAGCCGCCGCTAGAACTAGCGTAACCTAAGGAAGGCGGTATTTAGCTATAACCTACCGTCGAAGATATACCTAATAAGGGAGAGCCTACTAAGGCGGACAACGAGGAGGAACCTCTACTACCGGACCTTTAGAGGAGTACTATTCGAAACGGCTACGTAACGGACGAGCTCGCGATAGCTATTACTAAGGCACTAGTATCTAAAGTAAACCGGCTAGCGTTACGAATCGACACGCGAGTCTCTATTAACGAATACGCTATTACGAAC
Organism: Ramularia endophylla; assembly: GCA_002116395.1. Taxonomy (NCBI): domain Eukaryota; kingdom Fungi; phylum Ascomycota; class Dothideomycetes; order Mycosphaerellales; family Mycosphaerellaceae; genus Ramularia; species Ramularia endophylla. The sequence goes on along the minus strand of MWSQ01005215.1, from coordinate 14,145 downwards.
GACGGCCTAATCCTTATTAGAGACCGTATCTACGTTCTAGACGATAAGTATCTCCGTAGCCGTATTATACGAGATTATTATAACCTACTACTAGCTAGCTACCTAGGTCGCGAGAAGATATATATACTTCTCTATCGTAACTACTTCTAGCCTAGAATAGCCGCGGACGTACGTAGGTATTATAAGGCCTACTTTACCTATCGTCGTAATAAGAGCTAGTATAACGTATACTAAGGTAGTCTCCGCTAATTACGCCTTCCGAAGGGAGCGTACCGTAAAGTAACGATTAACTATATCGTAGAGCTACTACTAAGTCGTAGTTTAGACGACGGTATTATTTATATAAACGCCCTTACGCTAACCTGTCGCCTTACTAAGCGTAAGCACTATATACCGGTTAAGGATCTCTTAGCTATAATAGCTATAGATACTATTTTAAAGTACGTTATTAAGGATACTAGCCTATTCGACGTATACTATAGTAATCGTAGTACCTAATAGACTAGTATATTCTAGTATCGCCTTTTAGAACGACTTAGTATATAGTAGCGACTATCGATAGCCTTCTATCCTTAGACTAATAGCTAGTCGGAGAATACTAATAAGGGAATAGAGTAGTACTTACGCGCTTTTGTTAACTACGTCTAAGATAACTAGGTAAACTAGCTACCGATAGTAGAGTTTACCGCTAATAATATAGCTAGTAATGCCCTTAGTAGCTATATTACACCTTTCTTTATAACGCTCGGACGCTATCTAAGAATATACGTGTCTCCGATAACGCTACCTCCGGCTAGTCCCGCTAATCGGCGTACTTAAGAAATCTCTATAGACGAATTTACGTATTAGATAGAAACTCTCTACTCGTACTATTAAGACTAACTACGATATACTTAAGGCCGATATAACGATATAGTTACGCGTAGACGGCTAGTAATTAGATTCGCGGTCGGCGACTAGGTTTAGTTAGACACGCGTAACATCTAGATACGCCGGCCGAGTAAGAAACTTAACTATAAGAATTACGGTCCCTTTCTAATCCTAAAGATTATTAGGCCTAACGTTTATAGACTTAAACTACCTACCTTAATAGAGATATATAACGTTTTCTACGCTAACCTACTACGACTAGCTAATAGTAACCTATTCCCTAACTAGACTAACACCGAACCTCTACTAGAAGTCGACAACTAAGGCCGACTCTAGTAGCTTAATAAGATTGTCGCTAGTAAGTAGACGGGCTTACGCTATCGCGATATTAAGTATACGGTCCGATAGGTCGGAGGAGTAGTTACGACGGAGAAATATAGCGAGCTTAGAAGCTTAGCGGAGGAAGTAGTTACTAACTTCTACTTTTATAACCCTACTACGGATAGACCGATAGAAGGTTAGACTACTAAAGAAGGATAGATACTACTACCGCCGCGAGAGGCTAGTATTAACTATACGCGTCGTACTTACGTACGCCGGACCGTAAACGTTAATAGCGCTACCTATTACTAATACGGGTTAAATAACTATTACTACGTCCCTATCGCTACGTCCCTACGTAAGTAGCCTACGAGCTAGCCTACGAGCTAGTTTCCTATATACTACTACTCGGTTAAAGTATATTAGCCTTATAACCTACGCGTTCGGTTACTACCGCGCCTACTTCTATACTTTATATAGCGTTTACTTTTTAATAGATTAAGGCTCTGTTTATAAGCGCTCTTGTTTAATAGATTATACTCGCCGGTACTCGCGCTCGGAGGGGGGGGGGTAATATTACGGGATAGCCTCCGCTAGCCTACTCCGCCGAGCTTCCGATACTAAGTTATCTCGACTTTAACTTAGTCGTCTCTCTTCTCGAGACTTCCTCGTCTTCTTCTTTCCTCTTTAGTATAGATATTCAATCTAGTTTTTACTTACGTACGCCTTACTTAGTCGCCCGTATTACTTCTATAAGAGTTTAAGTAGATAAACGAGGCTATACTTAACTACGGTAAGTTTATAGATTAAATCGTAAGGGACGGTAACGAGCTATTAAAGTAGTAGGCTATCGACGATGAAATAGATAAACTAGTAGATATAGACGATAGGTTTAAGGGTACTAAGGAAGAAGGATCGTAGTATAAAACTAGCCTATAGGCCTTCTAATTTACTATTTAATAAGATACGTCGATTATAGTACTTAGAGCGTGTTTCTTATCTACTCCTTTAATAATTAATAGGTCCTTATCGCCTTAAAATCGCCTTAGAATCGCTAAAACCCTTACTAAACTACTTACTAAACTACCTACCTACGGCTATATTAACACGCTAAATATATAGTACGTTCGCTAAGATAGTACCTTACCGTAGGTTACTAACGTACCGGTTTTTGGACCGTTAGTTACGTGGTTACGAACGGTACAAAGTCGATCCCTAGTCGTACCATTACACGACTCCACTATTCTCACCGACGTTTACGCTACTTTCGTGAACTACGGCCCAAGCTCTCATGTCATGTCAAATACCCAAGGGAACGGGCTCATAGTACATAGATTGCTCCGACTGTCACGGAAGCTTGAATTGATTGTCGTAGATGTATGGGCTTTTCTGTCCTACATCTACGACCTTTGGTTTCCCCCAAACAGCAGTGCAGTGCCTACCTCTCACGTGTTCGACGCGAAGGAAGCGGATAGACAGGTCAAAGAGAATCTCGCACGTCGCCGCAACCCTCCTCTCAACCGTTCCGTGTTCTTCCGAGGCTGTCAGAGGTTGGGACGCCGAGCATTGGCCGATTGTTGTTGCCGGGAGGACCAGGACAGAGGCGCGCGTTGAAGCGCTCATCACCACCGTACGGTGCAATGGAAAGCATTATACCAACTTCAATGCCCATCAGGTGACACGATGCAGGGCATTGTGCTTTACGTTGCCCCAATTATTTGAAACCACCCCAAACTCCAAACTCCAAACTCCAAACGAGGACCGGCCAGCTGGGAAAGGGCCGACTTCATCACTTCATCAAGTCACTGCAGTCTGCAGCAACGTCTTGAAGTCCAGGCGATAAGGCACCAATGACAACCAAGAATGACTCTTCGGAAACTGCAGTGCCCATCCAATTGTTACCTCTGGAATAAGCTTGCATACGGCAATCTCGAACGGTGAAGTCATTTTATGCTGGCCAGATCCGTTCCGCCAATGAGACGCTCTGTAAGTCTGCAGTCTCGAGGCTGTGGAGCCGTCTAGTGCTCCGTGGACCCAAACAAGATTCGAGAGCTGCGAGTCTATTTGAACGGGGTCCGGGGTCGGTCGATTATTTTCACAAGCTGTGTGTATGGCCGAGCGCTCGGAGGGGTCGGTATGCCGTTCCAGAGCAAACGACGATGCAGAGAGGCGACGAAACCACGTCGACAAGAGAGGCGAGTTCAGTCGGATAGTAGGCAGGTTACCTGCAAGTGTACACAAAGCAGTGCATGTAGTAGCGTCATAGAAGCTGTCTCTATCACGTCTCAATGTCGATCGGCTGCGACCGAGGAGAGAGTCTCTTGGCTGCTGACCACTGCTTCAACAAAGTGAAGACGCTTCGAAACTGGAGCAAGAATGCACGATATTCACTCGTTGAAGCACTTGCTCAAGCAGGTGCCCAGGCCAAGCGTACCTTAATCTCACACGGCCTCGTAATAAATGTACAACGCAGGCGAGAAGGATAAATGGAGTGGAGAATAATAACACTGAACAAAATCCAAGCTAACAGAGTGGGGAGGATATACCTTCGCTCCGACTCCGCAGTCCTCTTCTTGACTTTCTTTTGCCTCTTCGTCCCTACACACACCCACACTCAATCGAACATCACGAACCCTTGGGCCGAGCAGGACAACACATACATACGGTAAGTCGCCTTTTGGCAGCTGTCAGAAGCGGTGACATGCCACGCCACGTGCATCCAATGCAAACCCACGAATCCGCGACGATCTGAATTCCCCCACGAGTGCACACATCATCGCTGGAGATGGTCGCTCGCAACAGCACATATCCCCAGTCTGTTTCTTCCCCGCTCGCCACAGCGACAATCGCAACATAGCAGACACTTGCTCTCGCGTCCCACCAGCGATCCGGTTTCACCTCAGACTTGCTTGCATTATCCCAGCACTCCCACTGCCCGCGCTGCCCTTGCTGGAGCTGCGAAGTGTCGCTCCGTCTGCTCTGTTCTTTTCCGCTCTTACACTACACACCTCACTCCACGCCCACTACACGCCGCTCTCGTACAGCTAGTAGCCAGCGACTAATTCGTGCCACTATAGTCGCTATCAGCTACAAGCACCTAAAGACATACCCTCCACCTGACGCCACCTCATACTCGAACCATTCGGCTTCTTGCCGAAAGAATGGGTCGGGTATCCTTCGCCGAAGATGTAAAAGCCGAACATGTGATTGATGAATTTGAAGAAGAGCCCACGAACATCTATGAGTACCAGAACACGCCTGAGAACAAGTCTTGGGCGGGTGCTCTACCGCTCAAGCAGGGTCTATATGACCCCGAGCTCGAGAAAGATGCCTGTGGTGTAGGCTTCGCGGCCAACATCAAGGGTGTTGCAAGCCACAAGATCGTCACCGATGGTAGGTGTTTGATATGTGATGTTAATCAACTCGAGCTAACGGCATCTAGCACGCAACCTGCTCTGCAACATGACCCACCGTGGTGCGGTGGGATCTGATGCACGAGACGGTGATGGCGCCGGAGTAATGACTTCCATTCCTCACAAGTTCTTCCTGAAGAACTTTGAGCGGGAACAGGGCTACAAGCTCCCAGACTTCGGCAAATACGCCGTGGGAAATGTCTTCTTCAAGCCAGAGGAGGAGACTCTCAAGGAGACCCTCGATCAATTCGAGGAGATCGCAGACCAGCTTGACCTGCGGGTCTTGGGATGGCGAGAGGTTCCCAAGGATAGCTCGCTTCTTGGTCCAGCTGCCAAGTCACGAGAGCCCATCATTCTGCAGCCGTTCGTTGTGCTGAAGTCCATCTACGGCAGCGGCAAGGAGCCGAAGGCCGACTTCAATGATAAGTACAACGAGCAGACATTCGAGCGCCAGCTGTACATTCTGCGAAAGCGTGCTACGCACGTTATCGGACTTCACAACTGGTTCTACCTCTGCTCATTGAGCAACAAAAACATCGTGTACAAGGGCCAACTTTCGCCTGTTCAGGTTTACGATTACTACCACGATCTCGTCAACGTTGACTATGAAGGCCACTTTGCGCTGGTTCACTCTCGTTTCAGCACAAACACCTTTCCATCTTGGGACCGTGCACAGCCACTACGATGGGCCGCACACAATGGTGAAATCAACACACTGCGAGGAAACAAGAACTGGATGCGGGCCCGAGAGGGTGTGCTCAAATCGGATGTCTTTGGGGAGGAGCTGGAATCGCTTTACCCAATCATCGAAGACGGCGGTTCAGACTCGGCAGCTTTTGACAACGTCCTGGAGCTTCTCCTAATTAACGGAGTTCTCTCGCTTCCAGAAGCTGTCATGTTGATGGTGCCCGAGGCATGGCAGGGCAACGACCAGATTGACGAGAAGAAGCAGGCCTACTACGAGTGGGCTGCATGCATGATGGAGCCGTGGGACGGTCCAGCTCTTTTCACTTTCTCCGACGGGCGCTACTGTGGTGCCACTTTGGACAGAAACGGTCTGCGTCCTTGCAGATACTATGTCCTCGATGATGATCGTATCATCTGTGCTTCTGAAGTAGGCACAATTGCCATCGATCCATCCACCGTTGTCCAGAAGGGCAGACTTCAGCCCGGTCGCATGCTTCTTGTTGACACTGTGGCCGGCAGAATCATTGACGACGCTGAGCTGAAGCAGACGGTTGCAGAGCGCCAGGACTTTAGGTCTTGGCTCGACGCTCAACTGCTTGTTCTCCCAGATCTCTACAAGCAGATGATCGAAGGCGGCACCGACCTTTCGCACAAACTCACGGAGACCAAGGTTCAGGAAGACCCAAGGCTGAAGGCTTTCGGTTACTCTCTCGAGCAGGTCACTCTCCTGCTTGCTCCAATGGCCGCAGACTCGAAGGAGGCACTTGGATCCATGGGCAACGATGCTCCTTTGGCATGCCTAGCCCAACAGCCACGATTACTGTTTGAGTACTTCCGACAGCTCTTTGCCCAGGTCACAAACCCTCCCATCGACCCAATTCGAGAGGCGGTAGTCATGTCCCTCGGCTCCTACGTTGGACCACAGGGCAACCTGCTGGAGATGAACAAGGAGCAATGTCACAGACTCTATCTGCCCTCTCCCATGCTCTCGATTGAGGAGTTCAACGCTTTGAACAACATTCCAACGGTCCACCCTGACTGGACTGTTGCCACAATCGACATCACCTTCCCCAAGGCTGATGGTCTCGCTGGCTACACTGATGCGCTTGACCGCATTTGTGAGAATGCTTCTGAAGCCATTGAGAGAGGCGACAAGATCATTGTGCTTTCGGACCGCAACACAAGCTCAAGCCGGATAGCTGTGTCTTCCCTTCTGGCCACCGGAATGGTCCATCACCATCTTGTCCGCAACCGATGGCGTTCGCAAGCCGCTATTGTGGTTGAGACGGCCGAAGCGCGTGAAGTCCACCACATGTGTGTGCTCGTCGGCTACGGTGCCGATGCTATTTGCCCGTACCTTGCCATCGAGTGTATTCTGAAGCTTGACCGTGAAGGTCTGATCCGCAAGAAGATGAGCCCCGAGGCACTCATTGGCAACTACAAGCACTCTTGTGACGGTGGTATCTTGAAGGTTATGAGCAAGATGGGCATTTCCACACTTCAAAGTTACAAGGGTGCCCAGATCTTTGAAGCCCTTGGAATCGATGACTCTGTGGTCGACCGATGCTTCACTGGCACTGCTACCCGCATTCGGGGTATGACTTTTGATCTCATCGCTCAGGATGCATTTGCGCTCCATGAAAAGGGATACCCATCTCGCAACATTCTCGAGATTCCAGGTCTGGCCGAAACTGGAGAATACCACTGGCGTGACGGCGGTGAGCCCCACGTCAACGACCCAGTCTCAATCGCAAACATCCAGGATGCCGTGCGGATGAAGAACGACAAGTCATACGAAGCGTACTCGCGATCCGAGTACGAGCAGATCAAGAACTGCACTCTTCGTGGCCTTCTCGACTTTGACTTTGAAGCCAGCAACTCCATCCCCGTGGAACAGGTCGAACCCTGGACGGAGATTGTCCGCCGTTTCGTTACCGGTGCCATGTCATATGGCTCCATTTCCATGGAGTCTCACTCTACCCTCGCTGTCGCCATGAACAGACTCGGTGGCAAGTCGAACACTGGTGAGGGTGGTGAGGATCCAGAGCGCAGCTTGCCCATGGACAACGGAGACACTATGCGTTCAGCCATCAAGCAAATCGCATCTGGTCGCTTCGGTGTCACCAGCAACTACCTTGCCGACGCTGATGAGCTGCAGATTAAGATGGCTCAGGGAGCTAAGCCGGGTGAGGGTGGTGAGCTGCCTGGCCACAAGGTCTCGGGCCCAATTGCTCGTACACGACACTCCACTCCTGGTGTTGGTCTAATTTCCCCACCACCTCACCACGACATCTACTCTATTGAGGATCTGAAGCAGTTGATCTACGATCTCAAGTGCTCCAACCCAAGAGCCCGAGTGTCGGTTAAGCTTGTCTCTGAGACCGGTGTTGGTATTGTTGCTTCTGGTGTGGCCAAAGCAAAGGCCGATCATATTCTGATAGCAGGACACGACGGTGGCACTGGTGCTTCCCGCTGGACCGGTATCAAGTATGCTGGCCTTCCATGGGAGTTGGGTCTTGCCGAGACACATCAGACTTTGGTTCTTAACGATCTCCGTGGCCGTGTAGTGGTCCAAACTGATGGCCAGCTCCGTACTGGCCGTGATGTTGCCCTTGCCTGCTTGCTAGGCGCCGAAGAATTCGGATTTGCGACTGCACCACTGATCGCTATGGGCTGCATTATGATGCGCAAATGGTAAGAGTTTGCGAAACCCAGTGTCTTTGCAAACCATGCTAACTGTTGTCACAGCCACTTGAACACCTGCCCTGTGGGTATTGCAACCCAGGATCCAGAGCTGAGGAAGAAGTTCAAGGGTACACCTGAGCATGTCATCAACTTCTTCTACTACATCTCGAACGAGCTTCGCGCCATCATGGCCAAGCTTGGTTTCCGTACCGTAAATGAGATGGTTGGCCACACCGAGCTGCTCAAGGTTCGCGAGGACCTGAGGAACGCCAAGACCGAGAACATCGATCTCTCCTTGATCCTGACTCCCGCTCACACCCTTCGCTCCGGCGTAGCAACCTACAATGTTCGAAAGCAGGACCACAAGCTCCACGTGCGTCTTGACAACAAGCTAATCGCTGAGTCCGAGCTTGCCCTCGAGAAGGGACTCCCATGCCGCATTGAATGCGACGTCGTCAACACCGATCGTGCTCTGGGAGCTACGCTGTCTTACCAGATCAGTAAGCGCTACGGCGAGAAGGGTCTTCCCCAGGATACGATCCACGCCAACATCCGTGGATCTGCTGGTCAGTCCTTTGGTGCATATCTCGCCCCAGGTGTCACTCTTGAGCTCGAGGGTGACGCCAACGATTATGTCGGGAAGGGTCTGTCTGGTGGCAGGCTGATTGTTTATCCACCACGCTCCTCTGTCTTCAAGGCCGAGGAGAACGTCATTATCGGCAATGTCTGCTTGTACGGTGCGACCATGGGTACTTGCTTCTTCCGCGGAGTCGCCGCTGAGCGTTTCGCCGTCCGCAACTCTGGTGTCACTGCCGTCGTCGAGGGTGTCGGTGACCACGGATGCGAGTATATGACCGGTGGACGCATCGTTGTACTCGGAAGCACTGGCCGTAACTTCGCTGCTGGTATGTCTGGTGGTATTGCATACGTTCTCGACTTGCACCACGACTTCGAGGGCAAGGTCAACCAGGAGATGGTTGAGCTTTCCACGCTCGACGATCCACATGAGATTGCATTCCTCCGTGGCTTGATTGAGGACCACCACCACTACACAGGCTCTGAACTCGCCGCTAGAATTCTCCTTGACTTCAACCGCGCACTGCCCCGCTTCGTCAAGGTCCTGCCAACTGACTACAAACGCGTCATGGAGGAGGAAGCCAAGAAGAAGGAGGATGCTCGCAGGGCTGAGTACCCACTTCCCATTCTCCCAGGTAACTCGGTCCGCAATCTTCATGAGCAGTCCAGAGAGCACGAGCACGCCGCCGAGAAGAAGAAGCAAAGCTTGCAAGATCTCGAGGAGAGCGTTCCAGATGAGATAGCCGACAAGAAGCGTTCGGCGCTCGTGCTGGACAAGACCAAGGGGTTCATGAAATACCAGCGCCGCGCGGAGAAGTACCGCACCGCTAAGACTCGTACTCGCGACTGGGCTGAGCTCAGCTCTCGTCTGAACGAAGACGAGCTGAAATACCAGTCTGCTCGTTGCATGGATTGTGGTGTTCCGTTCTGCCAGTCCGATACCGGATGCCCGATCTCCAACATCATCCCTAAATGGAATGAGTTGGTCTTCCAAAACCAATGGCAGGACGCTCTCAACCGCCTGTTGATGACGAACAACTTCCCAGAGTTCACTGGGCGTGTTTGCCCTGCTCCTTGCGAGGGAGCCTGCGTCCTTGGCATCAACGAGGACCCTGTGGGTATCAAATCGATCGAGTGCGCAATCATTGACCGTGGATTTGAGATGGGCTGGATGGTTCCATCCCCACCAAAGTTCCGCAGCGGCAAGAAGGTGGCCATCATTGGGTCCGGTCCTGCTGGTCTCTCGTGTGCAGACCAACTCAACAAGGCTGGACACGAAGTCACTGTGTATGAGCGCTCCGACCGCGTTGGTGGTCTGCTCATGTATGAAGCTCGACAAGAACGTTGTCCAGCGCCGTGTGGACTTCATGGCTGCTGAAGGCATCAAATTTGTGACTGGTTGCTTTGTTGGACAAGACGATGTCACCTTTGATGGTCTCCGCAAGGAGAACGATGCCGTCGTCCTTGCCACCGGATCGACTGTGGCCCGTGACCTGAAGATTCCTGGCCGTGAGCTCAACGGTATTCACTATGCCATGCAGTTCCTGCACAAGAACACCAAGTCGCTGCTGGACTCCCAGCTTGCCGACGAGGCCTACATCTCTGCCAAGGGCAAGAATGTCGTGGTCATCGGAGGCGGAGATACTGGTAACGACTGCATTGGCACGTCCGTCCGCCACGGCGCCAAGTCTGTCATCAACTTCGAGCTTCTGCCACAGCCTCCAGCACAGCGTGCTTCTGACAACCCATGGCCACAGTGGCCCCGTATCTACCGCGTGGACTATGGTCACACCGAGGTCAAGACCCACATGGGCAGAGACCCTCGTGAGTTTTGCATCATGTCCAAGGACTTTGTCGATGATGGCGAAGGCAATGTCAAGGGTATCAACATCAAGCGTTTGGAGTGGACCAAGAACTCCGCTGGTGGTTGGGACATGAAGGAGATTGAAGGCAGCGAGGAGTTCTTCCCAGCTGAGCTTGTTCTCATTTCCATGGGTTTCTTGTCGCCAGAGGAGAAGGTGACTGAGGGTCTGATTGAGCTTGATGGTCGCAAGAACTTCAAGACTCCGCACGGCAAATACTCCACTAATCTCGAGGGTGTCTTCGCCGCCGGAGATTGTCGCCGCGGACAGTCTCTCATCGTTTGGGGAATCAACGAGGGCCGACAGTCTGCACGCGAAGTTGACAGCTACCTTACCGGCGTGGGAAGTCAGCTTCCCGTCACGGGTGGAATTGTGAAGCGCCCTCCCTACGAAGCCGCACAGAAGGCCGACGTCAAGGTCATCACCGCTGCGGCATAAGGCCTTTGAGGGCCCAGCAGTTCTTCTTCACTTTCCCACAATACCCTTTTGCAGCGTTAAGGATCGATAGAGGGTCTACCACGTTGGACTCACGGGCAACCATGCGAGTGGCGGTGTGCTTGTACGATGGAAACGCCACGAGGAGACGGTTGATGCTACGAGTTGACGACAAAAACAAAAAGAGGATTTGGAGTTGGATTTATGATTTGATGTTGTTGATTTTTGCACATACGTTTTGTGCTTTGCGATTTGCTAGTTACCTCAATCTTGAGTCTTGATTTCCAAATCTTGCTTGACCACTGTTTGCATAAATCTTTTGGTACGTTGTTGTGGGATTGTCAAAGTGAAGCCATCGCTTGCGCGAGTCACGATCGAATTCGCAACGCCGATGTCATGGAGGAGTAGCACACAAAATCGCAATCAGTGAGTGACTGGATGTGGGCTCCAGCGACACATTTTTCAACGCTCTTTTCGTCCTTGTAACGCTCTGCTGTGCTGTCGTCAAGATAAGTTCGGTGCTGGCGGCGTCCAAGCGAGCTGTGGGGGCGAAGCTGCTGAAGCGTTCCACAGAGGCGCAGGTCAGCGACAGATATTGACTGTAGACCTGCAGAAGCTACCGGTCTCTGCCATTCTTTCAGCATAATGCACAGCCCACCACCGGTCAAGATGTACTTCGCAGACCTCTCGACACATCCCGACCATAGCAGGCGAAACGCACTAGTCAGACAAAAAATTTGGGGGCTTTGCCTTTGCTTGTCTCATGGGATCTGTTTTCCCTGGCAAACGATGCCGTCCGTACGAGGGCACTGCCTCCTACTGGATGGATAGATATATAGGCGTACGTCCGCAATCATCATTCGCTTTTTTTCCAATCTGCTAGAGTGCACCCATCAGACATACATTGACCGCATCTGGGCACATCAGAAGTCCTCTTGACATCTCATCGCTACCGGGCACCAAAGCAACTTCGGGAGTACTCGTGTTATCGTCGTGATAAGTGGCGCCTCATTGCTACAGTCAGAAGCACCAAGGTGCTGAGACGCTCCACCTTTCCACACCTGGTAAATCTGCCACTCGGCATTGATAGTGAGTACGCTCGCTTCCTCGTAAGCCCGAGGAGTCCGTGGCTGACTTCGTTTTCAGTCCCACATCCCACATCACACATCATCTAGCCAATGTTCCATCATCGATACCCATCGAAAGAGACCGCCAATGAGCTTTGTCGCCTGCACTATAACACCGACGTGCCAACCCTCTCAACACAAGTTGCGCACTTGCAGCAGAAGCTCCAGCGCAGGGACGAGGACCTTCGCACCAGGAGCCAGGAGTTGAAAGACTCCAGAAAACTCAGCAGGAGGTTATTGTCGGAGAACTACTCGTTGAGAGGCCAGCTCGAAGCAGCGGAGAACAGGATCAGGCACCTCGTGAGGGAGAGACTGCGTTGGCTGCACTGATCTAGGATGCCAGAAAGCGGCGCCTCGAAACCTTGCAGTAAGATGTAAGTCGAGCGCGCTTCAAATCAGGAGGGATAGCAATCATTCAGCTGTGACGAAGTGAAGGTTTAGATGATCAGTCCGGTACCGTATCACTGCAAGGTGGGAAGGCGTTTGGTGTGTTGGTTTGGAGTAGTTGACAATGACCTGAAAGGTACTGGTCTGCGAGCCACTGAGGCGTATGAAGTCGACCGCGATTCCAGATAAACATGCAGCACACTCATGGATTATGTCGGCTGTGGGCTTTAGCAAGGTGCGGGACAACGGTAATGATTCTGCAGAAGGTTTGGATTCCATTCAAGATTGACGGTGCAGGGATGAAAGAGACAGGCTCCTAGTACTGCCTGCTTCTCGTGGCAGCGTAGTGCAGTGTTACGTCGGGAGGGCTCCAGCTTAGCCAGGACCATGGCGATCACAATGGAGAGGTTTCATGTAGGACCAAAATCGACTCAATCAACCTCAGCCTTTCTCATTTCTCATAACCGCATCTGTTCAAAGCCTCAGGTAGGTGCGATCCGCTTAGAACGAGGATTATGTGAGGACCACGGATCGATTCAATCAACCTCGATTGTATTCAATTTGTGTTGTTCTCGAGTGGATGACACCTGTCTTAGACTTGAACATATGCGGCTATGAGAAATGAGGAAGGCGATCTGGAAAAGGGGGACAACCTACCTGTCTACGTAAGAAAGTCTTCGTACCTGATTATTTTTTCTGGCGGGACCAGTCAAGCTATTGCCTCTGCGCGTATCGGAGTCTTTCGACTCGCCATCTCGGTGCTATTGGCTCTCCCCTGGATTAGTACAGACTCTGCTAGCCCAGAGGCCTCTGAGTGTAGCATTCCACTTCCATGCGGCGAGACGCAGTGCAGCTGCTGCCAATGTGAATGCAGTGCTCAATGGTCAGAGCAACTATCCATGGTCATGCCAAAGTCAGCTTCACATCAGAGGATACGCTCCGAGGGTGCAATAGCGGTCAGTGTGCACTCCCTTCCTCATTCAACATCGAATATGTGGCATCTCCCCTGTGTTGCCGTCCACCCTGCTAGGCTGAAGGCCTTTGAACACCCCATTCAACTGCGGCGCAACGAGATCCTGAACAGTCATCTCCCCTGTATTGCCGTCCACCCTGCTAGGCTGGAGGCTTTTGAACACATCATTCAACTGCGTTGCAATGAGATACTGAACAGTTGCTGCCGATGTGGATGTAGAAGTTTGCGCTCCACAATGTGCTGTGATGATGTCGCTTGAAAATTTATGTTGTTGCCCCGAGTGACATCACAAGTTTTGCCCCACCAAAGTGCGTCAGGTCGGTCAGAGCGGTCAGAGATCTGTTTCGATGGATGAGAGAACAAGACGACAAGAACGCAACAATGATGCGAAAAATGAGTATCAGACGGGACCAGAGCGTAGGAGACGCATTCATGATTGCAATCTCACAAGTTCACGTGCATTCTCGTTGTTACTCGTGCTTGCTGGAACTTGCGAGTCGATCGAACGTGGCTAGCGTGCTGGCTGCTTCCATCAGTTTCGAGAAGCGTCCATAACATTTTCTCCAGAATAAAACAGCAAACGCCGCCTGGCTTCTTCTCTCCTCATACCATCAACCTTACTTCGCTCTCACACTACCCACGAGACGTTGACTCCTACTTTTACCTTCACGAGCACTTCCTTTTTTTGATACCCCTGCTCAACTTTCTGCACATTCGACACAACCACACATCATGGCACCCGCAATCGGCATTGACTTGGGCACGACCTACTCGTGTGTGGGCATTTTCCGTGATGACCGCATCGAGAT